>JAMKCH010018125.1:0-21986 GCA_023653785.1 Ophioderma brevispina
AAAAGGGGAAACAAAATGGGCCTAAGACTATTTTGTTTGTTTGGGAAGTATAAATTTCCCGCTTAAATTCAATGGAGTTGGTGGGTCTTTGGTGCACGTGCTTGACGGTTGGGCAAGGTATATTTAAAAAAAATTGGTCGGAGGACGATATGTCATTTCTCAAAACAGTGTCTCTCCCCTCTCTCTTTCTTTCTTCTGTAAAATGTATTCCTTCAAAAAAATGCCGGCGTTACGTTCGGGGGGGGGGGTGCCAAGGACCCCCGGCAACCCCCCCCTGGAAATCCGCGGGGGACTGTTAATTCGGGGCCCGCATATTCCCCCCCACTCTGAAAAAGAAAAACAGTTAAGTCCCCCAGTAATTATACTTTAACAAAAGAAAATAGAGCAGGAGCAGGGGACCCAGGTCAAACATCATGTTCCACTCCCAACTACAGAAAAAGTTTAGGCACCCTTTGGTAGATAGTAGGGACCCTATATATCAATGCTAGGGAAGTAGTCACTCAAATTGGGGGTGTAACTTTTTTCAAAGGGGCAATTAAGGTTACACAGAGGTCAAACTTTAAAATGCTTACAATTCATTTTGGGTTTGAAAATGTATGCATATTGCCCGGCTAGTCATACGGATTCCAAAAAATGTATACTTTTGTACCACTATGTGAACATTGTTTTGGGATTCTAGGGTAAAATGGCTCGAAATGTTTAAAAGGGTCAAATTTGTACAAAAGGTCACAATCAGAAGTTCTCCCAATTTTGGTAAAATTAATAAAATGAAAGAAGTGTTCCCTCTAAGGCGTGATGTGTCAACATAAGGAATATTTTGTAGCATTTGCAATGCATAGTTGTCAAAGATATTGGCAAAAAATATGTCATAGGGCAATATAATCAAATTGGCGTTGCGACATTATTTGGGACCTTTTCTCGGTAATTAAACATGTAAAAACATTAATCAAAAACTATAAATGACTGGTGAGAGTCCTCTTCATAACATGGCAAGTATTTAAAATATAAATTAAGATTAACTTTAAAACAATTTGAACCCCGTACAAATGAGATTGACCTTTTTTACCCATTTTAGTCATTTCAGGCCTATATAAACCAAATGGGGTCGTAGGTGGTACAAAACTGTACATTTTTGGAATCCTTATGGGGGACGAGATGGGACAACAATGGGATACATTTCAAAATTGGATTTGGGGATGTTAAAAGTTTGAAAGTTGATAGGCCCAAAATGTGAGAGTACTGCCTACCTAGCATTGATTTAGTGGGTCCATACCAACTATCAAAGGTGTTAAGTTTTCTGTAAGTGGGGGGAAGAAATCTTTACACAGAGTCATTTTCATCTAGGGATCATCCCATGGCCAAAATTAGAAATATGATACCTTATGTGGTCAATTTTTTAGGGGCAATGGCGTGTCAAAATAGTTTATATTTTTTTAAACAAAATTTCAAGGGACGGCTTGGCTAGCCACCTCTTGGATTTTTCAAAGGTTGCAACGTGGTCAGCAAAAATGTTTTGATACACTATTTCCAGTTGATTTTTTTTCCTGACAAAACTAGTAATGAAATTACACAATGCTTGTTCTTTTGGTTCCTGTATTGCCAGAACGGAAAAATATGGCAATATCTTCATTTTTCAAAGAATGGAATCTGGTCGTCATCTTGAATTTTTAAAAGAGACAGACAGTCTCAAAAATGCTACAATTACCATTCTATTTGCTTTCAGCATTGTCAAAAAATTAGTAAGGAAAAAAAAAAAAAAAACGTAATGGGTCAGTCTTAGTCTACTAATATGAGCAAAAAGATTATTTATATACTTTACTACATTTCCACAAGGTGAATTCGCAAGCCAGCTTGGATTTAGAGATCAAAGTGGGCATTTTATATGTAATAAACAATCGCTCCAAAACTTAATCTGTTTGTGCTAGAATTAGTAAGGAAAGGACATTCATCCTCGTTTGTAGTCTATCTGGTTCCAAATATATCACGTTTATGGCATTTCAAAATGGCGGTGGCGGCCATTTTGAAAAAAAAACGCTCTGTAAAAAAAGTTAAGCCGTCAGTTCTGGGAGGTATATAGGAAGCTATTTTTGTTAAAAAAATGGTCCAATCTGGCCAAATCCATCAAGAAAAAAAGGTATACTAAAAATTGGGTCACGGGATGCTCATGAATGGACTTCTACTATAGCAGGATGGCTAAAAATTAACAAATATATATATGTGTGTGGGGAGACTCCTTTTTTTTTTCAAAGTACAAACTTAAATAAAATTGCAAAAAAGGAGGAAAAGAGTTTTTTTAAAACTATTTTTTAAAAATGATAGGGAAGAAAGATTTGCATTTTTAATGACGTTACTTACGGCGTTAGTAAAACGATTTATAGGTTAACAAGAATTCATAGTTAATATTGTTTCATTTAAAAAAAACAAGTAAGTTACAAACGAACGTAATATTTACGGAAAAATTATAAAAATTATTTTTGATGGTGTTTAATCCTATACTTCAGCATCTCAAATAGAAGGGAAAACAGTTTTGGCTATAATTTAAAAAACGGGTGATTGAAATATATTACTCTTTCATTTGCTGGACATTGTGGTTTGAGTTTCCTCTGGACAAAACGGCAGGACAATCAAAATTAATGGGGATCCAAATTAATTAATCTTGCCCGTTCTATGGAATCTACTCTTTACAGGCCCAACCAAGTGCAAATCTATTTTATTCGGGAGCGGTGCACCTGCTGAAACTTCTTTTATGATCGGTAATAATATTTTTAGGCCACTCCTCAAAGTCGCAAAATACTCCGATTGTAAACTCGATCTCACTCTCTTTCTTACATACATACATACATACATATCATAGATTTGTAAGCGCCTATCTAAGCTCTAGGCGCGTTGAACATACACGAACCAAAGGAGTGTAACAAAGGGAAAGGTATACCAGCAAATAACAGAAATTACATGTGGATATACATAAGATTTGCGTGTTTTTTTGAAATACTCATGAGGGTGCGTCCCTGATATCACGAGTAATGAATTCCAAATACGGGGGGGGCCGATGTTGTAGGCCATTGTCGTCCAATAGATCTCCTGTGAAATGGATTTTAGATCTTGTAGTTCAGCAGCAGACCGAAGTTTGCAAATGGAGCTGGAGGTAGTATACTTGTGAATGTTATTATTGCAGAAGATTTCTGGAGAAAAGCCAGAATACAGTGGAATGATTTGCATAACTTTGTAAGTTGACTCTCTCCCTACCTGTCACCGTGGAGATCGGCAGGTGTAGATAAAGGCGTGATCGTGTTTCCCATGCCGAGTTTCAGTTTCAGTTTTCAGTTTAATTGCATAGCATATCGAAGTGACAGAAATGGTATAATACAGTATATTATATAATAATGCATAAAGTATCATCAATTGTAGATGGACTAAGATGAAAAGGTGAGGGATATGAAATGCTAGGACCAGTAATGGACAACCCGATAGGGCTTATGGATTATGGCTTGCCCTGGACAACATACAATAACCTATTCGCATTAGTACAATAATGTACAATGAGGGATAATAAAAATTATAGCATATTAAATAGGTAAATATACATACAAAAAAAAAAGAAAAAAACAGAGAAAAATTTTAAAAAATTCCCCCACAAACAAAACAATATATCTAAGCTAAACCAACACTTAAGGGAAACGGGAAACGGGAGTTTGGTCAAGAAGGTCTGCTTTTCAACCTGTCTTGCTGAGGTATGTAATAATACTTCATAATGAGAAGCAGAGATATCGAAGGTAGAGGGAAAAAAGTAATGAATCGAGATAGAAATAGGATGAAGAAAGGTGAGGATAGAAATAGGGACTTGGGGAGAAATTAAAAGAATTGTACTGGTTTATGAAATGTTTTTCAGTTGAGCTTAAAAGTATTTTGTTTGTACTTGTTGTGATGGATTCTGAAGATCATTCCTAAGTTTGCGCGTGATACTGAATAAAGTGCTTTTCAGAGGAGATTTTGGGAGGGCGAAGATGAAGTTGTCGGCTTGTCTGGGTTATAGCTGTGGAATTGTCGGTTTGTGGTAAAGTAATTGCTGAAGTTCGGAGGTAAATGATTGTTGTGATATCAAACATGAAGAGCGCTGTTTGAGTTGGTGAGGTGTTATAAAGTAAGTGTTTTCAGTGAGTGAAATAATGGTAAGTGTGAGGTCTAGGGGGTGAGTTGTGATAGTGCGAATGGACCATTTCTGCGTGTGTTTAGTTGGGTGAGTCGTGAATGATAGTTTGAGGCCCAGATGATGTTACAGTAGCTAAGGTATCGGAGAAACTAGGTGTTGCTAAAGGAATTTTAAGGTGTAGACTGGAAGGTGGTGTTAAACTCTGTAGATTGTACCAATTGCGGGAGACGTTTGGTAGGACAGAGTTGATATGTTCGTTCCATGTTAGTTCGTCGTCGAAACCAATTGTGATGCCGAGAAATTTGGTTTGAGTGTACCTGGGAGATTGTCTGGTTATCTATTGTTTGTTGATGGGATAGTGTGGTGTGTAGAGAAAAGGGGGGGGTTTTATGTATTAGTTGTTAAAACATTGAAGAGAAGTTTGTTAGCACGAAACAGTCATCCATTCCAAATTGTCCAGAGAACGCCTATGGACACGGAAGATGGCAAAAAATGGGATTGGCAAATGGAAGGAAAACTTGAGATCGCCGGGAATTGAATACTGTGCCAATGAAAGTCAAATCCAATGGGAGAATGTTAAGGAACAAATCAAAAGCCTTATCATCCCCCGGCGGAAGATTTATGGAGGAGAATAGATCCTCCCAATTGTCCAACAAGGGAATCTTCTTAACATCATTGAGTCGAACAAATTGATCTTAATTGAAAATCTATATTTATGATCGTTATCGGGCGTCCTGAGTTTGCCGTACGGGCATCTATTGATTATCTGCCTACTTTTACAAATCTCAAAACACGGGGGAAAAGACATAATCCAAATGTATTTTTTGCGGCAATAAGAAACTCTTCACCATATATTAATAATTGCTCCAATCCTCACCCAAGGGAGATATACATGGAGGCACAAATTCACATTATTGGTCATTCTTAAACATATCAAGACATATCCTGCCGAGGCAGCGGTGAAAATCTCTGCTTTTGTTTTTTGTTGTTCCGGTTCTACAATCAATGGTAATACCATCCCACCAAATATCCTCCAACCAGTCAACGTCCTGATTGTTGACAATACTCAGAAATGCATTCATGCAGATGAACTTACCATTACATTCGAGATGAATAGTACCTCTGGCCATAACGCAAGACTGAAAAGTCAGCTCCTTATTTCAGACATCAAATTCGGTGATTTATAGTGTGTTTTGGCTGTTATGAATCGGGTCCCGTGGCTAATTTTAAGTAAAACAATGACAGGGTGCGTTCAATATTTACGTTTTGGGTAACACCAAAGAAATAGTGTCTACCACGATATTTCTAAAACGCTCTCATGTGCAGTTATGTGATTTGGACTTGAAGACAAGAGCCAACTTGGGAGGAGTGTCCTTATCTAAGATCTAGGCAGTTCTGTTCAACACTCCTCCCGAGAAGGATGTGTCTTTTAGTCATTTATAGTTACTTTTTGTAATACAGTTCCGATGGTACAGGTTTCCAAAATCTCTTGTATTTTATTAGTGTGTATATGATGTCTGTCTTGTATGTTTCCTGTAGGAATGGGTTGCCCATTCCGTATCCGAGTAATACATGTACAGTCTTTATACACTTATAAAGATTGAATGAATAAATTAAAACGATCAGCGTACAAATACTACCTTTTTTCAAAAGGTATAGTATTATTTTTAGCCACCGTTTATTTACATTTTTCTGCTTAAAAATTGTATGTTATGTTAGGTAAAGTAATAAAGCGTGAAGATAGTGAATAATTGTGGTTTACCGTAATTTAAAAGGTAAAGTCTGGAAATTAGGAACATTTTTAACAGTGTGTATGAACTTGTATTATATTGATGCGTACTTTGCAAAGTTGTATTGTTCAAATGCAGTTTTCTCAGAAACGGGGGTTTTTCCTATTTCGCGTTATGACAAACACACTCGACGATTTGAAACAAAGTTACATGAAGCCTAATTGTTATTTTAGATTCAATTTGTTTGTGAACGACGCAAGAATAATCTAATTCTGTTGATAACGATTTATTTTTAATTATATTAATAATAAACATCAATTTGCTTAACTATTTCAAGTATGTTATAAAGATCATTACTAATTTATTGTTTGGGGTTCAATGTTCGTGCACCTTTGGCCATGGAGAATTACAGGCCAAGACCATTTGTCCAGAAGCCAGTTGGACGAGCATTTAGGCAATTGGTTAGTCCATCGCCAGTTGGAACAGTTGCCAGTTGGGCTATATTGCCATTTGGTCTAAAACACCCCTTGTTTTCAATAGGCAGTTTAACACACGTCCATTTTCCACATGGTCAAGTACTAGTTAGTCGAATTGCCAACATGTTTACCTCGTTGCACTTAATAAGACGCCATGCGGCCATGAAATGAATGCCCATTGAACTGGTAACAGACAACGGCCAGGTTGGAATAACTAGCACATGGTTTAATACATCGAGGACATTATACTCGTTAGCAAGTGTAAAGCCCTATCGGATGTATCCTCCTAGCATTATCAAGGAAATCTGCTTCAACTGTGATAGTTACCTACTGTCGAAACCAACATGGCAGAAGAGACGGCATATTCCCACTACAAGAGCCATTGAATCCATTCTAGCACAAACCTTTTACTGGTAATAGGAGATTGCAACGCCAGGATAGGACTGAAAGATGCAAAGTTCGCTCGCCGCGAAGAAAGAACGAGAAAATGAGAATATACTTTCACATGAAAATGGGAAAGCTTGAGGTAGAAGGTATTCAGCATGGACTACACATTAAAAACGAAGGAATGGAGGAGCCAGCAATGAATGTAGAGGCAAACATTGTCAGTTTGGCTCAGACCATAGAATGGTCTGTACACGGGTTAGGTACAGTCTCGGGTAAAACATAACGGCGTCTAGAAAGACTCGATATGATTGGCGTCTGCTCAGTGATAGGGATAACCTCCAAGAGCAGACCATAATTGAGGTACGACCTCCACCTCTAGAAGATTCTAATGTATCTGCGACAGTCTGAGAAAAAGTGATTCCATTTAAGGAGACAGACCCTTTTTGGGAGTGAGGTTACCCCCCTCGTCGTTCCTATTAAAAATCCAATACTTCAAAATATATTGGTCCCCCTGTTAGCTTAGCTGGTCTCCTTTCTATTGGCTCAAATAAGTAGAAACATCCAGAATATGACGTCACTATGAGTCATATATCAAGCGAGGTATGAACAATACTGGATATTGGATGCACAGGATATGGATACTTGTGATTTTGCTGACTTACCAAAAGTATAGCACTAAAACTCTCTGTTTATATAAAACTAGTCGTTGCCATCATTTAGAGCAAAACCACACGAGGACTCTGATATTCCGAACGTGTTTTCGTTTCTACACTGCGTCTATGGAAATTGTCAATTGCTGCCTTTTGGACTACTGGCCACATCCTCCAATTCAACACTTCAAGATCGTCCTAAACACTACTATATTCCGCCGTTGGTGCTGATTTTTGCAGAAAGAGCAGAAAATACCAATTGGAAATTACAATAAATACCCCCCCCCCCATATTCGGTAGATCTAAGCTGCTAAAGGGGAGCGGAAAAGAAATGTATTCAAGGTCTCAAGGTGAGCTCAGCCAACAGATCGATGTAGAAGAGCAAGCACACGCAAAAAAAGCAAATATTGTCAGCACTAGCAACTTTTAAAAAAAGGGCAGCTTAAAGGAAAACCCAATAAGAAAAGCTAGAAAACTGGGAATTTGTGTTATTACGTATTTTCCTTATCGAATGAGGTTTGGAACATGAAAATAACAATCAAATACCCTCAAAATTCACATTTACTGTTAGTCTCTGTGTGCTGTCCGTTACTTGATCCTGGGGTCCAAATGGAATTGGAACATCGACCACATTCAAAATTCTCTTTTGTCCCAAACATATAAATGTTTTAAAAAGTATATAAGAGATTAACATTTAAACATATTTAGGAGGCAGTTACAGTATCCACCCCGTTTATCATCGCATGGCTTCAATAATTTATGTCATATGTGGATACGTGTAAACATTATATAGTCGATATGTTTGAAATCCATCACAAACGGTACATTCACAAATTGACTATGGAAATGTCCTTGGTAGTAAATTTAGCTGATAGATTTGCCGTCTTGTAGGAGTATGTTGAGATTTGTGTTACATTAAGATGCAAAATAGCTGCCGCAATCGGGTCCATTTTGATGCTTGAGTTCTATAGGATAGAAGTAACATTTTTTATGACACAACCATTTCTTTAGAAAGCATTACACATTTTTGGCCTATTAATAATTACGTCAATGTTTTAAAAAATTTAGTGGGTTTGACCTAACGTTTTATGAATAACTAGTACTACCTCACAACAGTAGTCTTCAAAATGCCCAACACAAGATACTCAATAGTCGGTACAGCTGAGAAGAGCAATCGAGGTGAAATTAATGAGTAAATTGCATCAGATCTCCTTTATAAATGCAATTAATGTGAGAAACATAAACAGTTAAAATGCCAATTATGAAAATACATCACTTTCGAATGAACTCGTGCATTTGAGACATTTTAAAGCAGTTTTCCAGATGAAAGGAATGAAGAAAGCGGTGCACCTATACACCCCAAGCTAGTGAGTCTTAGTAGTATAAACCTATACGTTTTCATTTATACAGTTTAGCGAACGCCATTTTGTCACATGCGAGCTATTAATAAACTGCACAAAAAAAGCGCTATACATTAAAAATATTACAGTGCATTAATTACACACCTTATTTATGTTAATGAGTAAACATATAAATGTTCAACTATTAGCATGTGATAGTATTTGAACACGCAAGATGTTAATGAGGGAGCAACCACTTAATATTACATGATGGCGTTCATCTTTGCAATTTTATTACAACCTGTTTACAATTCAACGGCTTGCTTATTTGCATTTAAAGCGGCTGGATTTGTGCGTGTAATATTAGTATATAAATATTTTACCATTTCAAACGAGTTAAATCATGTTTAAAAAAGCGTATTGGTGTTTATCATTTATACTGTATTAAACATTACAAAAACATATTTAACATATTCAAGAACTATCTCTTCATTTTTTTCAAACTGTTTTCTCTATTAAAACTTCTCTGTCCATAATATTACAAAACATGCTCTTGTAAATACCCATTTGTTAAATATCAAAATTAAAAAGAGTTTAATTTAAAACAAAAGGAAAGACAAAGTAATAAAATAATATTTCAAAAGAGAAGTAATAACAATCACTAAAAATAAAAAAATAACAGAAATAATGAAATTAAAGTAAATAATATTAAGATAAACAACATAATAAAACAATTCTAAACCAACGACTCTTAAAGTGGGTGCGACCAGTACTGAACCTTCGTAGATAAACCACCAACAAAACATATTACACAGTATATACACATACACTATTACATACATGTCGCGCAAGATCAGCACTGTTAAAAGCCACAGCGCGACAGCTCAGATTCGGCTGCTTTTAAGTGACCAAGTACCTTTCAATTAAAGAACGAGTAGCATATCTGTATGCCTTGGGACGCTACAGCACAGTACCACAGGGTCCTGGACTACACAGACACGGTAGGGTAACTGGGCACTACATCACAGTTATAGGAGTCCAGGACTTTGCGTCCATTGCACAGAGTCCTGGACCGCTTTTTTTTTTTTTTTTTTTTCTTCACTTTCTTTTTAATTAAAAAATTTTTCTTTTTTTTTTTTTTTTTTTTCCCCTTTGCCCCACCCCCCCCCTGAGGGGACCTTGAATTTTGCGATAGTTGTAACGAATTTGAGAGTCCCCCGCAAAATAAGAGTCGGGTCGCCTAGTAAAAGTTAACTTTGTTTTCAGAAGCTCTGTGTCCTAGACACACACAGTTCTGATTAAAGGTTTCGGAGACCGGACGCACAGTCTCGAAACACTAGAGTACTAGGACTTTCTCTGATATGTAGGACTCTTAATTCCTCACACCGCAAGACTTTGGCCGGCCATAATACAGAATAAGAAACTATATTATAGTAGCAGTATATGAGTACGCCTTATCACAAATAACGCCAACTTTATTCGCCCTATGAGGAATATATAAGGGCATTGCAAAAATATGTGCGATAGAGCGCGTCCTGGCTAGTGGAACAGGTTCGAGTTATTTCCCCCAACATGCATGGCTGGAAAAGGTTCCGAGTTACTTCATCGGATCTGTTGAGCAAACTAATTGGCCAAAATTAGAATTCTAGAAGGCCACATATGTGAGGAAAAGATTAAAAATAATCTTCAAAAAATCTTGCACCACTCGAAAAGATAATAATGAAATACTTTCAAAGTAAACACTGGCTTGAGAGTGATGTGTATAAAGATCAAATATGGTTTATGGTGATGATCGCTGGCGATTTTTGATTTATTCGCATATTGTACATACCAATTCTCAACATATACACTTACGATTAGCAAGTCGTTGTAACCGAAAAGAACAGGAAAATTACGATCTGCTCAACTTTGAATTCTTGTCCCAAATCAATCGAAGCCAATGCTTATTAGTATCTGGATCAGCTTCTGTATATGAAATGACATTATAAGGAAATTATTATTTCATGAAACGTTTATAAAACTATAATTTTAGCATTATGGTGTTAGATTTGTAAATCCTGAATGTAAATCTCTCTGAAAACAGAGCATGGTTGCCTTGTTACCACAAAAAAAATTTTTTTACCTGTGTTGTTTCGGATATGAATGGACGTCAGATCACGTTAATCCACTGGACCAATGAGCCCCCAAATATATCAGTAATGAAAATAAAATAAGTCGGTCAGTTTTTCATCTATCCAGTGGCGTGCCAGAGGAAGAGGGGGTTTTACCCCCACCCCCGGTTTCCGAAAAAGATAAAATCAGCATTTTCTTATGAACTCCTGCCAGACACCCAACCCGATATAGGCGTTACCGACAACGTCCATGATATCGTCTGTAATAATGAGGAGTGGTTCTAACTTACCTGTCCAAGACACTGGACCTCTACACATGATAGCGGCTGCGCAAAGTTGAATGCGTCGCCGAGTGAAACAACGGGAAGTTGGTTTGGACCTCTACAATATGGCGGCCACAATATGCTACACCTCTGGTGCCACATATCCAGGACAGATGTTCTCTTGTTGGACAAGTGTATGCATTGTTTCCCGCATGATGCTAGAGGTCATAAAACAACATTCATGAGTTCAATCGGCGACCTGACCGATATCCATGTGTTAGAGGGCAGTTGGTCAAAGATAATGGATTCTTTTAAGTGTTTATGTGTAAAACCATAACTCCGTGGGACACAATTGGTCAATGAAAATTCAATTGCCTAAAAATCTCTAAAGGGGGTATAAATAACAAAAAATTGTTCTATATTAGGATTTTTTTTATTCCTGTTCAGTTCATTAAAAGTTTTGGGGCGTGTTCGTTCGAGAGGTTGTTACTTAACTAATCCATCACAATAGAAATTCGATGTGACTCAGATTAAGGTCATAATTTAAAAAATATGCCAAGGACCAATTACTGATAAATTTCAACCCAACAGCCCGTACGCAGGGGGGGGGGGGGTGCGGGGGGTGCGGTCGAACCCCCCAAATTCCACAAATGGGAAAAAGGTCCACTTTTTGCTGAATTTTTTGATAAAAAGATCAAAATATAGAGAAATTTGCCACAAAGTCCAACATTTGGTGCTAAAAGGTTGCAAAAAATCAAAAAAAAGGACCATTTTAAGGCAGGCCGGACTAGGTCGACTTTTACCAAAACAGGTCCACTTTTTGAAAAAGTCCACTTTTCGAAGTCCCCCCCCCCCCACAAAAAAATAAAATCCTGCGTACGGCCATGAAAACACAAAAATTGAACAGTTCAACAAAAGAAAAAAAAAATGATATAGAATCAAAGTAATTATTACCCGCCAAGATAGATTATTAGAAAATCGACGCGTCACATTATTCTTCTTGTTCCAGGGGAAATAATGCTTGACTTGATAGAATCGTTTGTGTATTACTAGAGTTTTGGACACTCATAACGAAGTACAATATTTACGTGGCCTAATCCTCACCAACGTTAAGAGGTTAAACCCAGCCTCGATGTTCATAACACTTTATCCGGTCTTTGATTGACTCAAATAAAAGAATTGATAGCGGCCTCAATACGTGGATCTTGGTTTCCTACCGGAAATATTTTTACCGAAATTCCTATACCACAATGCCACTAACGATGACGAGAGATATGCATCACTCCATGCACGTTTAGTGCGCCTCCTTTAAACTACGCGCACCTTTTGTGGCGCAAAAATTACAAGGCAATCAAGAGTGACCTCGTTAAGGGTAAAAGTATGTACAGCAAACGGTTTTCGAACAGATTAGACGAAAAATGACCGTATGGACACAAACACCATAGAATACATATGCGCTATGTATTTTATATACTCGTACATCGTTGGTGCATTGTGGGATAGAATTTCGGTCTAAAAAAGTATTTACGATAGCGAAAACCCAGGATCCACGTATGATTCTGGTATGAACACTTTACATATTCGATACAAAAAGTTTCATGTAAAATGGGTTTAAAGCATTATTCAGTTGAACAAAATTGAGCATTTACGACTAGCGGTTATAAATCAGAATCCCATTCTAGAAGCTTTGGGAAGAAAGTTTGAAGATGTTTTTCACTAGTTTGAAGGGTGCCTGAATCAGACTTTTGGTCCAACCTCTGGAAAAGTGGGGAACTTTCCTACAAATAAGGGGAGTTACAAGTTGCACAGTCAGAAGGGTAAATTTGAAATCAAGTCAAATGTGATTAAATGTACACAATGTATTTTTCTCAGATAAGGCATTAACAAAAGGTATAGTTAGTCTTTTTATAGGTGCCGACCTTTAGTTAAACACGTACAGCCCATATTAAGGTTCAGGTCATCCTGGGGGTAAAAGTGATCGCGCTACCCCCCCGTCGTTGTAATGGTGTTAAATTGTTCGTTTTTGCCTTATATTACAATATTTGGCATTTGGTTCGTAATTAATGGGCACTTTTTTTCATGCCATCAATTTCCATAAGTGATTGATTTTAGTGGTAAGGGTGAATTTGTGGTCCAAACAGTAATGTACATTGAATGAGTAAAGATCAGGGCACCATTTTACACTTTAAATCAAACTTGGGGGCCCGGAGGGATTTTTTAGGTTACAGTCCATATTTATAAAGGGGGGACTTATTTCTTTTTGAGGAGTTAGTACGAGGTGACAGTACGAGGTTTAGAAACCAAGTGCCATGCATATTCAGATGCGGTGGTAATGCATGGAGAGGCCCATGCCCAGCTGTGATCAGGAATGTGAACCGATTAAAATTCCAAATACACTCAATCGATTTCGGTCACATTCCTGAACCGCAGCTGGGCATGGGCGCTCTCACTGCATTTAGAACTATCGTTCATCATTATAAATGCTCTGGCCGAAATAAGTAATCCCCCAGGTATGTAGAACAAAATTTCATTAAAAGGACCCCAACATGTATCATGTCCATAGCCTATATGGTAACAATTGAAAACGCTAAAAACAAAGTGAAAAATGAAAAAGCCCCAAACAAAAAGTCGCCACCCACTGTGAAGAGGTGGTAATTAAGATGAAATCGTGCTAACTGCATTACCGCATCTATTGTGTGTGTCCCTGGTTTTCTAAACCTCGTGAATGACTTACAAAGGGGCATACAGAAAAAAACGATCAAAGACAGGAAAAGATCAACTACGGTGTATGAACACCGAAGATCGGTTGCAACTTTTGGTAATTGTGAACATGTCTGCCTCCTGGAGAGGACATGGAGGGGAGGTTTACACATTGTATTCTACAACGATTAATTGGATTATCATATGCTAAGGATGAACAGAAGCTTTGTTTTTAAAAGGACAAGATTCAAGGTCACTGAAACAAACACATGAAGGGGATCTACGAGTCATCAAGGCACTCACCGGGGACCGAATCGACTTGTGGATCCAGAGGCAGATGGCAACCTTCGGCAATTCCATGATCTAAAATTGAAAAGCAAAAGGTTCAATACTTTATATAAATATGAAACATACATAAATATATATTATGAAACATACATACATACATACATACATGATACATACATACAGATAAAGGATCATCTTGTCTCAAAAGACTTAAATGAGAAGTTTCAGTCAGCAATACAAAGACCGAACCAGCACTGAAATGAAACGGCACTTCTGCGTGTGTCCAAGACCGCTGATATCCCACAATGCAATTCACAACAGTAAGGCAGTTGCTTTTGTGCTGCTAGATCTTCTGCAGCTTTGATACTGTTGATCATGCCATTCGTTTGATAGGTTACTTGATACTTTCAAAATTTCAAGGTACTGCCTTACAGTGGATTCGGTCTTACCTGCAGAACCCCTTCCTTTTCGTGTGCGCATTGGGGATGCCAATTTCAAACAAGCATCATCTCCCTTTCGTTCTTCCTCAGGGTTCTGTGGTCGGCCCTCTCTTTTTCATAATGTACACATATGTATCGCATCACTCATCCGGAAGCACAATATTGCTTACCACATGTTCTGATGATTACGCTCTATTTGACATTTGATCCTAAGATTGATGGTGATGCCAAACATGTTGTCAAAAGACCTCTCTTTGTATGATGAAATCAGTGAGTGGATGCGCTGTAACAAACTCAAATTGAATGATGAAAAGACAGAATTTTCATCGCTTGTTCATCCTATTACCCAAATCGCCTCACAGATATTACCATCAGGGTCGGGCATGTCTGTATTCCCCCAGTCCGCGGGCAATTAGAAACCTGGTGTCGTGGTTTGATCAGACAATGTTCTATGACTGAAACATGTAAAGGTCATCATTAAGTCTGTTAACTTTTCCACCTTCGCATATTTACCGGATCCGCCGCTTAATCACATGTTGAGAGTTGCATCATCTCGTCCGTTCCACTGATTTTATCTCGCATTACTATGCCAATTCACTTTTGTATGGAATGTCGCCAGAGATGTCCGGAGTAAACTTCAGATTTTGCAGAATAGAGCAGCCAGGCTGGTGTTCAGCTCTGGTAGAAGGACACCAGCCCCACCACTCCTTAAAGAGCTCCATTGGCTACCAGTTAGTGAGCGCGTTGTCTTTAAGCTTATGCCTTCTTTACTACATGGGCATTTCGGACAATTGCCATCTTACTTGTCCGATACCTCGTCTTTGTATATTCCTGGCAGCGCATGATTGGCGTTCTGCGATGACAAGACGCTCCTCACTGGTTCCCCACAAAAGGTCAGTGGGTGACAGGGTTTTAGCAATGCGGCCCATCGCCTATGGAACTCTTTGCTATCTCTGTTCGCCACTCAAGTCCATGTTTACTTTTAAGAAAGCTCTAAATTTCATCTATTTCCTAAGAGTTGATTGTGTGCTTAAATGTGTTTTTTTGTTATTGCCTCACATGATTTTAATTATTCGGCTGTTGTCTTTTTTTATTTTATAGTTTTGATGTTAAGTACTTATCTCATAGAAATACAACAGGTATTGTAACGATGACCCATGTTTTAGGCTATAGTAATACTTCTCTATTTGTAAGCGCTTGACCTTGTTTTGGAGAAGGCGCTAATTCAATGCCGTTGGTATTGTATTGTATACATACAGCATACATACATACATACATACCACACCCATATATATATATATATATATATATATAAGTATAGGCCTATATAAAAAAAATAAAAAAAATAAAAAAAATAAAAAATTTAATATAATTTTAAAAGTCAACAATAATCCTCATATAATATATATAATTAATGCCGAGTCGTGGTTGACTATCTTTTGAAAAGAGGTGTCAACGCAAGAGGGCAGAGCCTATAAAAATATTCAAAGTATAGGCCCCTTTCCAGGAATAGAAGTCGTGAGTCTGATTTCAGGCCAGAAAGGCAATCGTCAGCCGACCTAGATGGTAGCGATTTGGTTCGATCAGACCTCAATGATTGTAAGAATTAAATTCATGTGTCGTATAAGAAACCCATTCAAGGAAATTGGTCTGTACCTCCTCAGAGATAGTCAAACGCTCAACGATAACGGGGACGGTAGATACACATATCGTGGTTAGACTATCTTTTGGGAAGATTGCTCAACGCTATAGGGCAAGCGTATTAAAATTTCAAAAGTCTAGACCGTCCAGGACTAAGAAGTCCGTGACTGTGTTGGTTGGTTGGTTTGTTGGTTGTTATGGGTTTTGAATGGCGCCTTCAACTAATTAGTTATTTGCGCCAAAAGCAAATACGCGTTGAAATTCGATTTACGCAAATTCTATTCATTATATGTAGACAATGTAGACAGTGGTTACTGCATGAACGCTGCAACTTACATCCCAAACAATAGAAACGGTATCTTTACGGAGCCACCAGCCTGTTTTCCAAGACTTTCTCCAAGCCTCAATTTTCCTCCCAACCTCCATAGTCCGCTGGAAATCCACGCGTCCTGTGCTGGTAGAAATAACGCTAGTCAATCTCGGTATCAGGCCAATCCCCATATGTCCCCGGTTAGTTCACCCAGCCTGTCCTCCATCCTCGTGGTCCCAACTCGATTCGCTGTGAACTAGACCGTCTCAGCCTCGCATCCATGCTCGAGTAACTGCTGGTATAACAAGCTTTAACCCATTGCTGGGACGACGCTGGTAGGCCTATAAATTCCGAGCATTAAACCGTGCTGGAACGACAAACTGGGTAGCCTGTGGTGTTTACCGCCTGGTACCACGTGGAGGTGTGGGGGTTTGGGCTGCCCGCGAACACATACTGTGCCGGTTCTACGGGCCTTACCACTGACAGTCGTGGCTGTGCAGGTTTCAGCCAGAAGCAATCGTCATGATTGCCATTACATTCCATTGTCCGTATAAAAAACCACACTCATATCCAGGGAAATTGGTCTGTACCTCCTCAGAGATAATCAAAGAGTGCTCAACCGATAAACGGGGCGTGTATAACACCCGGGGGCCACTTGTATCAAAGGTGGATATGATGCGTGAACAGGGACTTTCAAAATGCACCCTAAACACGTATTTTCACCGACTACAAAACAACTAAAACATCACCCTAAACAAGTATTTTTATCTGTTTAATTGATACCCTCAGCAAGTTCGCAGTGCATTGAATCGTAAATTACCCTTAATTATCTTGCTTTGCTTTACTTCCCAAGTGCCATACAAGATTTGGTGATTTTTGATCCCTGCTTAATGAGATATAAATTAAATTTCAGAGTTACGAAAAAAACATACCCTTTGTTTCCATATTTTGCTGTTTTTTGACACCCTAAACGATGTACGCGCGTACATCGCCTGTTGGAAAAAAGCCACCCTTTTTACGCGTTTTCTTGTCACGGCATCAATCCACCTTTGAATCCAAGTGCCCCCCCCCCCGGTATAACAATAATGCCGGGGTTAGACTATCTTTTGAAGAAGAGTGCTCAAAGCCAAGAAGAAGAGTGAGAGAGTGCTCAACCGTCTATCTCATGTTTTGAGATGAATAAATTGATTGTAGGTTGCTCGGTAGGTGGTAGGCTACATTCTTGGAAATCATTGTTGAAATACTTTGAACGATCGTCGGAAAACTGTTCCCCGGTCACCCCCCCCCTCCCCCGTCCCCTGTTGAATGGGGTACGTCATCATCGTCTTGCCATTTACCCCACTTGATTCATGGCGGGTGAGCAATGTAGCAAATTACGGTGAGTGTTCCATCTAATTTTTTCCAGATTGTCCCTGAGTAAAATCCAAGAAATAACTTTGGTTATTTCGTACCGGTTTATAGCTCCAAATTCCACTCCATAACGATCAGAAGCATACAGGGGGGTGAGTCAAAAAAAAGGGGGCTGACCGTGATGGGGGGGTGTCGGGTCCGCCATTTTGATTTTTTTAATACTAATAAATTTAATATTTGGTACCATCGGAAAGCCTACTTCATTATCTTTAATTTGCTGGCAAAGGATAATTCCAGTCCGATAAGTATAGGCCGAACTACAGCTTTTGATCAAGTAGTCAGCTTTTACCGCGTATCAAAGGATTCCCATTTGAATGCACGGCGGCCAACTAAACAAATGTGAATCCGTGGACAAGAGCTGAAAAGAGACTACCGTGATTCAAACCCTGTCAACATGGCGGACGCAATCAAGGGTCAAGTTTTTTTTTTGACTCACCTGTATTACATAAGGGAGCAACCATTGGATTTCAAGGGGGGTAATAGATGTTTTTTTACAAAAAAATGCTCTCCATTGTAAAAAAATTAATGAGTGCCAAGATAAAAAAAAATGGCACACTATCAAAGAAAAAAAATGACCCACTAGAGTAAGATGGGAAAAATGCACACACCTTAAACCTGTCAAAATATAGGGGTACCATGAGCATAAAATTATGTAGTTTCGACCGGTGGCGGGATCCAGGGGGATAATCGTCCCTTTTTTCATGTGGTGGGTGGTCAATGTAATCAATCCCCCTACTTTTTCAATCTTTGTGCCGTAAACGATGTTTTTTGTATTGGCATCTAGTTGAAAATTGCAGATTAACATGCATGACATAGTAAACAGCATCATTTGCTGCTGATTCAGACAAAATGTGAAGCTTTTGGACCATTATAGGTATTGAAGAAGAAAAATATGATATTGGAAACAGTAAGTTGTTCTTGTAAAAGGTGATTAACGTTTTATTATATAAGGCTGGTATTTGCTTGTTACATGAATTTCACCCCCCTTAATCAGACCTGTGAGCGGGGTTTGAAAAACTATAGCGGAAAAACTGAAATAAGCATAAACTGGGTACACCGTACAGACGTCAAAAGCTACAATCTTTACTTTTGAAAGCATAAAAAACTGGAAAAAAAAAAAAAGCCAAGCTGAAAAGCTGAACTCCAGCGGAAGATTAATAAATATTCTAGACTTTAGATTGGACACTCGCCTATTTTCTAACAGTTGTAACGATGCTACGTCATCAAAATCACTAAATGGGGAGAGCGCCGACATGCGTCCAGTAGGTAAACTAAAGCAGATGACGGCGGCTGACGCTGCAGAAACTATAGGAATGATAACAAGGAGTCCTAATTTTGAAGCAAGTCTTGCTTAATTTAAAATGAAAACAGATGGAAAATGAATGAAAAAAGGTTTTTGCTTATTATTTACATTTATAATAATATTTGGTGAAACGCTCAGATCCCTAATTTTGGGCATTTTCAACTTTTCTGTCATCTCACATAAGACCCCTAGAGGCATATACTGTCATTGTACTTGTGACCGGAACTTGTGAAGTACCTCCATTCTTTTTCCTTCTTTTTTAAACAAAGCACTAGTTGGTTCTACGTTAATGTTTTATTTTGTCAACATTTTACATAAAAACTTACTTGAATTTTAATCACAAATCCTAGCTGAAACCATACTAAGAAGTTTATTAGTGCTTTGGCAGTTTAGGTAAAGTGGCCGAAAATATATAGAGGTTAGTGCCTTTTAGCCAATGATCCTTAATTGAAAATGATATTTTGTGATGAATAAAGTTTATTGAAATATGACATTTTAATTAGGTTTGAACTGAGGTCATGAAATCTGTAAGACTAGTATCAAGGATTTATTTGGAGGCGGGACTCGAACGGGACTTTTTCAAAGTAAAAGTGTACCCCCCCCCCCCCCGTCCTTCTGAACATCAAGTTCACCCAAACATTACTTTCCTTGTGAAGAATTTCCACATTTTCACCTTTTTATCAATAAATTCATCAAAATACGTGGACCTTTTGTCCCGCTGTTGTGGAATTTTTGGGGAAAAGGAATTTAGTTGTATGCCAATGTTTTCCAACAACTTATTATCCATATTGAATTCAATTCCCACTTAGGGCTCGCAATGGGATTCCTGAGATATTTTCTTTTTGTTTTCTTTCAATATATAAAAAAATTTATACTAATTTTGGAATAGGGAAGTATAGTGGGCCTAAGTTCAACGTTTTTCAAAAATCCAACCACATTGTGACTCATCATATCCATCGATTTCATTCTAGATGTACGGAGACACTTTAGATTCCATGCAATTAGCCTATAATTAGTGCTTAATTTTCCCATATATCACCTTGAAGGGATGTCCTCCTGACTAAGATTAGGTAGGTTTCCGCCCCGTAAAGCTGCACGTTAGCGTTCCCTGTCCCATTTCAAAAGGGCCGCCATTGTTTTATGTAAAACCGCCATTATAATTTCATTACAGATAGAAAATCTATCCACGACACACTAAACCAAGTTTTTTAACTGCCTGAAGGGGGCTAAAACACCTAGGCGTCTAAGATGGCGCCGCAAGAGGCATATTTTACTAAATGAACTTAAAATGGCAAATTGTTGATATAAGAACCTGGGTGATATTTTGGGAGCTCCAAAAAGAATTTAAGGCATTATTATTTTTAGCGTAACCAGCTTGTTTTTTAAAGATGTCGGTGATTATATTCGCTCTAGGTACTTAAATCAGGAAAGAAAATCATCGCTACCCCTCTTCTTTCGACCGTTATTAACAAACACTTTCTACTAGGACCCTAAATCATTTCCAAGATGTTAAAATTAAATGGGGTTTTGACTTGTCCCTAAGAGTGCCCATTAATATAGCTGTTTACTACTTGGGCCATATAACGTACTTTAAACTGACTTTATAATAGTTCATAGTAAGGCAACAGAATCAAAGCCACGTATACTTAGGGTATACCTCAAGCACCTCAATTTCTTCAGTTATTACATACATAGTAAGTTCCCAGATGAACTCAAGTCTGCTAAAGTGATCCCTCTCTATAAAACGAAGAGCAGACTTGAAGTGGTCAATTATCGGCCAGTAAGCATTCTTAGTTGCATGTACTAAAATACTTGAGAATGTGTTTTATATCCAGTTGAGCAGTATCTTCAGCAGAATTTAATTTATCAATATCAATGGTAGGTTTTTCGTGCTGTATTTTCTACAGAGACTTGCCTCATTTATCTAACCGCTATATCAGAACACAAATCTCCGCAGGGTATTCTGTATTGTATGCTGTTATTTGACGTGCAAAAAGCCTTCGACAGTGTGAATCATGGGATTTTATGTCTAAGCTTGAGTTCATATGAATAAACCCGGGTGGTTCCACATACCTATCTTTTCAAATCGACAACAGCTTGTGTGTACGATGGGTATTTTTCGTCTAAGTTCCAAAAAGTGTCCTGTGGTGTACCCCATGGAGCCTACTAGCCCACTGCTGTCCTTATGCTACCGTAATGATATGGTTTTCCTCGATACATAACAAGCTGGTTACTCTACTCTGATGGGGGGGGGGGGGGGGGACAGTGTCATTATATCATCAGATAAAACCCCGATGTAGTTTTCTCGGAGCTCCAGCCTGACTGAAATTATGTAATCAATGGCTGATCGATAACAAGCGATACTTCATTTAGGAAAAACCGAAATCTTGTTTGGCTCCCACCCCAGGTTGAAAAAGGTACCAATTTTTTCTATACATTATACTGACCAAACAATAAAATCCCAAGACTCTATCAAAATATCTTGGTGTAAAGTTAGACTCAGACCGCTTCAGTTGATACCATGGTTGATTTCGTTGTAAAAAAGGTTATTGGCCGGCTTAAGTTTGTATATAGGCATTCCAGCTACTCACCAGACTTTGGCCAGACTTCTTTGCGCTACCCTGCTGCAATAGTCATTTGGACTATTAGTTGTGCTGCTTGGTTTTCTGGCTTAGCTCTAAATCAACACAAGTTGCAAGATCTCTCAAACGCAAGATCATTCGGTTTTATTCTCAATCATCCACCAAGAAGCTATTGATTCAGCGTTTCGTAACTCTGTCAAGTTCC
>JAMKCH010018126.1:0-68433 GCA_023653785.1 Ophioderma brevispina
TTTTAAAAGATTGTGTGTGGCAAATCGACAGTTTCTTTGCATCACAGACTCAACACCCCCATTAAAAATCACTGGGAATTCCCTGGCCCGTTGACATTAATTGCAACTTTTTGAGTTTTCACTGAAAATCCTATAGGATTTTTTTATAGGAACTGTGATACAGATTCACTTTATGTTTTTTACTTACATCTCTAATAGCCTACCACCCATAGCTAAACCAAATTAAGTTTTGTGCTTGTGATTTCAGAGCCGCCACACAAAATGGTCCAAAATTTACCCAATGGCGTCAACCAAAAATACTGCCCTTTTTTTTTTCATCTGCCATTTTCGCTATTTAGAGCCTGTCAATTGTTTACTTTTTGAGTTAGTTTGGGCAACTTGTGGACACTTTATTACCATGTGAAATAAAGTGTAGCAGAGTGCTCACAAACTTATATGTAGCAATCAAAAGTTGAGTGTTGGACGTGACTTTTCCGTTCACATTGAACACCATTTTATTCAATAACACCGACACCCTGTGGTGGATATCGTGGTATTTTTTGTATCATTTAAAAAACTATCTTTCCTGATATGCCAACACAAAATTATATGACTGGTCCCAGAATTAATTCAGATATGGTTAATTGAAATCTTGTCCACAAATTTTGCGTTCACAATTTTTGTCACCTTCCAACACTTTTTTGCAGATGCCCTGTTGTCTTTATGAAGTAAGCTCTATGTTTGTGTTACTTTATTCTTCTGAGAGCACTTTCACTGTAACTAGTAAATTGTACTAATTAAAGTTTTGACAACCACTGTAAAATGGCTTGGCACCATCAACATTAATTATTTTCCGTTCACACCAGTCACGGCCCAACCCCTTTTTTGTCACGTCCAACACACATGAGCTCATATCTTAAAGGTGCAACGAGAGATTCAAAAAGGTTGTCCCCGAAAAAATGTGAAAATTCTGATTGTGCCACTGGATAGTAAAGCTTTATATCAAATATCCCCACTTTTAAGAATTAAGCTGCGAACTGTTTCTTGGTATCAAAAAGTGTGAAATTTCTAATTTCGTATAGGAGCAAATCGAATTCAGCCTATGTTTTCTATTGAAAATATAAGCATCTACAAATCCAACCTTTTGTTTTTCATTATAATTTATTTCTGGAACCCAATAAAAGTCGGGGATCTATTGCGCATCTAATCTCCATGATCACCACATTCACAGAAAATATGGAGGACTTGAAATCTCCTCTTTGCACCTTTAAAATGAGAGTTCCTGACACCTATTGAATTTTATAGTATGTTTCAATTTATTGCCTGGTTTTGTGAACTACCAACTTACTTTTGAGGTGTGTATCAGTTTTGCCCAATTTTTCAAAACATTGCCCTTGTTCACATAATTTTTGCAATTTTGTCACGTCAACACAAGTTTCAATCAAGCAACCATGCAAATTTAGCAGGTTTGGAATATTGGAGGAGCATGAGAATGGGGAAAAACCCAAAGCATTCATAGGTAAGTTAGTAGTGGTCCATCTTTACTAAGCTTTAAAGGTCATGGCCCGATCGCTAATAGCCTCGCCCCAGAAGCCCATACTTTTACCGGAAGTGGTCAACATTTTGGTATCAGAAGAAGATACTATTTTTCTCATTTACCCGTGAAATCTTAGGGCCAAAGGATGTTTGGTTTGGAAGTAATGAGGCGAAAATGTACCCCATTTGGTCACCAATATTAATTTTACACAGTACTCTATGGGGCTTACGAAATCACGTTGTCTGCTCTCACTTACAACGCATTGAAATATCGGCGCGAACCTGTACAGGTGGGGTTTTTGGGGTGAGCATCTACAAGATGAAACTTCTTAATACTTAAATCTGGCCATCCCCCTTGTAAGGTATTTTTTGTTTATTAATTAATGTCAAAAGATACGATTTTAAGTCAAAATCCGTTCACATGTCACGTCCACACTTTTGGACATAGAATCTAATTATCTGCTTAACTCAATGGAAAGCAAGATTTGCCTTGCATTTGGTACAAACTATTCTCCCAAAAAACTACAAAACTACATTAATCCTGAAAAATCACTCTGCTTTGTTGTTTTTTGATTTAATAAATAAAACTTTTTATGTCAAGACATGTTTTTTGTGATAAAATGAAGCAAAAAATGTCATGTCATTGTGAAATTCAAGCTCATGTTCATATTTCAGTTAGAATTGCCTGAAGGTACATACTTTAGCATTTTTAAATAAAGACAGTGTAATTCTTTTGGCAATTAAGCTAAATTTCCATAAAAAATTTTGCATTTTTTACAGAAATGGCTCAATTCCAAACTTTCTGATTAAAACAAGTAATAAAGAGAAAAGATTAGGTGTGCTTTTCTATATTTCCTTAAAATTTTATAGTCTTACACACATTTGAAAACATATAACAAGCATTGTCACTAGTTTTGAAAAATGACCCCCAGGTTGACAAAAGTTTGTCAATTAACTGTGAAACGGGCCCCATGCCCAACTGTAGTTTATTCATACCATTGATTATCGTATATCAAAAAAAGTGCCAAAATTTATTGAAAATCTGCCCCTTCCCTTCCACCAATGTATAATTTCGGCGCGGTGTGTGAGAATCAGTCTTGATTCCCAAAACAAATTTTGCAAGAAATCACTCTAAATTAAATTCGCCTCCTGTGTTAATTCTAACATTTACCGAATCAACATTGATCACGCAAATCAGTTTACGAGAATCTTTGCGAGAATCGTCTCGGATTCTCGCCGAAATTCTACCCCTTCCACATCAGAATACGAAATTGCAAATATAAAATGGATCATGCTATAGAGCGTCTTGTCAGAGCAACCTCAGACAATCGCTGTCTGTGTGCGTCATGTGCGTGAAGGTCGCACTGCCTATATAGACAGCGCGAAAACACAATGGTTGAAAATAGACATGCGATACTAGCTACTAATATTTTCGACCATAATTTCTTGGACGTTACAAACATTGAAACTGCTACGTGCATGTACTACTGCAATCTACATACTTGCAACACATGGTGCACCATTTTGGACCAGGGAAGCAGGTCATATACGTTCAAACTGCCAAGAATTTTGAGCCAGAGTATAGCCGCGCCTGTTGTGTACAGATCGCACATGCCGATACTGCATAATAAGCATACCATGGCATACCGTAATACAGTCTCCGCAAAAGAATCGTGGCCAGCGTACTACATCAGCGTACATGGCATAAATTGAGTAGGCCGTTCAGTGGAATCTCATTTACAAAGCTGCGTAAATACGCCCAGAACATCGTGTTGGCATTGCTAGCCTAGGTGCGTACCAAGTGTTCCACGCTGGCCACGATTTATTTGCGGAACTGTAGTTTCAAATTCAAATAATGATCATTTATGACTTAATGCCAGCTGCATGCAGGAGGCCCTGGCTCACGCAGTCCACGCTCGCGTATGTTTCGTTCTGTCCAACAAATTATTAATCAGACTACCAGAATACTTGTCTTTGGCTAAGCCTTCAACTTCAAGGTTCCCAAGCCTAGACTACAGTACACTGACGTACAGTACACAGGCTGAGCAGCACAAAACCGTTTGACAGTGCCGACAGACTGCTTGTAAACACTGGCATGACCTGGAATGACCTTCGCTCCGCGCGTACCACCAGTACGGCATGCTTAGGAAACTTTTTCCTCATTTGTTTAGCAAAGGTATTTTGATTGGTTGAAAACGTCATCATCTGAATTAACAAGAACCAATCAGCATACAGCTATCACGAGGTCGTGAAATATCTAAGATGCGTGCCTCCTGTGGCTCACGAGTTTTACGGGTTTGTACGTTAATATACAAAAACGATCGTTGCAAAATCTAACAATAAATTGGTAGATACCGTGCACCTTTGAATGATTTTTGTTAACTGTTCTTTATATTCATTGCTTGGGTTATATCACTCCCTCGTGTTAGTCCGACAGTCTGTGACTTTTGCATTGCCATTGGTGCAGAATTCGGCACGCATGCATTGCTAGCATTATTCTTGAAATGTTTAAGTAATAACAACAATTTTTCTTTCTAAAATTATAGTAGAGCAGTATTTTTCTTTAAAAAATGAGGGGTCAATTACCTTTCTAGTTTAAAATGTCCAAGACACAATCGACAATGTTGTCACATAAAAACCATAATTTAATTTTGTACTGGGTTATCACATAAAGATGATAAGTTTCTGTGACCCGCCCTTGCCACTTTCTATGTGCAGAATTTTAAGCATACTTAACATTTGATGTCACAGAGCCAGGTTTTTTACCTTCGATATTTCTGAAAACCGCTACACTTCATGAAAACCGCTATACAGGTACCTAACTAAAAGTCACACCATATATTTTCAAAAATAAGGTCAAACCCTAAGACCAAAGTTCCTCTTCAACGTCAAGGCAATAAAGGTAATCCTCCATAGGACTCTGTAACAAAAGTGAAAATGTTGGTCACAAAAGTTATCATAAATAAAGTGACCAAAATGCGCCCTCTATAGATTGCTGTCAGTGCATAATGCTAGCATTGCCATTACAATTACACCAAGCAGCAAATGCAAATCAGACTCGCAATTTGGCCTGTTGTGGAAAGAATTTAGTATGTGCCATCATCCCTGTTGAATTTGGCACCTCAACGGAAGAAACGGCATGGTGAAGGATGTGGTGCAGAATACTGAATTCTTCATGCCGCCTGCCCTCTGCTAGAAACGATCAGAAAAAAATAACATTTAACTCACAAAATTCAAAATGATTTTGGTGAGAAAGAATATATAATTTGTAAGTAGGAGAGGGTGTTTACTTAACTAGTACTCGAAATAACAAAGTTTTGTACAAAATATGTCCTAAACACACTTCTTTTTAAGCACAGTATGAGCTTCAAAACTTGTGAACCACTAGCTTGCAACTGCACTGAACTATTGGGCTCACTGAAGCTGGGCTGTGTGTTTTGCCCAGATCAGCAATATTTTTGGCGTTCAGAGGAACGGGAACACAATTACACGGGATTTGTCAACACAATGTTGGCCTTTCTTTGGCATGGTCATTGAACAAGAGCACAATACTAAATTGGCACCCAATTAAGGGTGTTAAGTGGATTGTATAGAAATTCATCAGAAATTATTGAACCTAGCAACACCCAAAAACCTTACTCAAGTTGAAATAGAAGCTGAATGTCCGCACCAATTGGCAGGGTGTCTTGCTTGTTCCTACCTCTGCTCTGGCTGAGTTAGGGTTAACCAAGAAAAATTTTCGGGGGGGGGGGGTGGGGGGGGGTAATTTTTTTATTTTTTTAGTGGGGGGGGGGCGGGGGTGGGGGGGGGGGGGGGGGGTGAAGTTGGAATTTCTAACTAAAATTGTTTTCATTGAAAAGATTAATTATTTTAACTTAAAAAATGGAGGGGTCCTATTTCTGTCGTGCAAAAATTGGCCGAGTATGGACAAATTTATTATTTAATTTATTTTATTTTATTTAAAACTTCTTTAGTCAGTTAGCCCCTTCAGTTACAAGAATACTGATTTCCAATGAGCCCTGCATATATCCACATTGTACAGAATGAATTTACACAGACATTAACATAGATAAACATAACTAAACAACGAACACAATCAAATAAGCAATGAGTATAAAGAAACTATAGACATCTACAGTAGTCAAAATATGCCTTGTGTGAATTACAAATTAGATACCCCCTTTAAGCTTAGAAGACTCCGTTATTATAGTTACAAGCGATATCAGAGGAAACTGTTCCATATTTGGTTGCTCTCATATGGAACGTACGTTTCCCTGCATTTCGGTTCCAAGGTGGTTCATACAAAGAGTTTGGTGGTTTGACTTCTGGTACCCTTAAAATGAACTGAGGCATAAAAGTGAACTGAGAGAAAAGGTAACCTGGGCAAACCTTTGAAGCATTTAAAATAAGCATTGCATTGGTTTTTATAAAACAACCGATTCATTCAAGTTTTGTTTGCACTGCAGTGTACACATCAAGTCTTTAACAGGAGTTCTAATGTCAGCTGATAAAATTATGCGAGCTAATCTATTGTGAAGAACTTGAAGTGTGTTCATACGATCGTTAGTACAGTAGACCAGACAGGGCTGCAATATTCAAAATGTGGCTGACAATTGAATTACAAGCATAAAGAGTATCTTTGGAATATAATTTTTCAGTCTTCGTATAACACCACAACGTTTAGAACTACATGCAGACCTTTGATTGCTATGATCACACCAAGACACAGAGGATCAAAAATTACCCCAGATTTTAAACTGGTCAACCCTTCAATTGTATCAATACAGTGCGAGAACATTTTTGAAAATTATTGAGAACATGACATGTACTCAAAATACCATAAACTTGGTTTCTTGCATTCAAGTGAGTTTGTTATCATCCAACCATTTAGAATTTTGTTTAAGTTTGATTGAAGTTCAATTCAAGAGTGTGTGGATTGTCTGAAGTACAAAGAGTGTTGTATCATCAGCATCATAGTACATTACAGTTAACACTATTTGAAAGATTATTGACCAAAAATGATAAAAAGAAGGGCTGCAAGTAGAGAGCCTTGGGGGATTCCAATTTGATATGTTTGAAGTCAGAAAGAATAGAATTAATGTTGACTGCCTGATTTCTGTCACTGATATAGGAGTCGAAACCTGTAGTGCAGAACAGGAATCCCCTTTTGTGAAAGTTGAATGGAAAAGGTTATCAATGAGAAGTGAATGGTTAACGCAGTCAAAAGCCTTTGAGGTCAAGAAAATTGCCACCTGTTGCACGGGACCCTTCCATCCTATTTCAAAATAAAAACCTGAAAATTCAAGCAAAGTAGTAGCTGTGGAATGATTAAGCACACAAAAAACCTGATTGGGTTACCCGAGGAGAAGGCCATTATCAAAACAAGGTAACGAATACCAAGTGATTGTGAACAGCTTTTCCATGATTAGGAAACTAAGTGGCAGACGGAAAAATAGGTCGATAGTCCCCACATTGACTTGTCACCCGTTTTAAAATATAGGGGTAACTTTGGCTTCTTTTTTTCCCTTCTGTGGAGAAAAAAAAACGATGTAGTAAGGGAAGGTTTGCAAATAAAGCAGAGAATCTTAATAAGGCGAAAAGCAAGCTTTAGAAGTTTTACACTGAAGCATCCAAAAATTCTGGAGACTTATTATTAGGGGACCATATCAATATATTGCAAATTTAAAACAAACTTTGGAGAAACAAAACCATTACCAGGAAAATGGAACAAAATTAGAATCACAAGTACGATTTAAATTATTTGTAGTGATGTGCTGTCTGCCTTATGAGCATCAACAAACCTTATCTACAAGAGAAGAACCAATAGAAGTGAAATAGTTAATAAAAGCATTAGCAGTATTATTTAGTGAAGATTGTGAAAACCATCATCCAGTTAACAGAAATTGGAAGTAGGATTGATGCTTGGTGTAAACAGTTTTTGAGGAGTAGACCATAATTTTTTTGGGAGTTGTTAACATTTCAGCATATTGAGCAGAATAGAATTCTCTTTTTTTAAAAGAGAAATGTGACGCATAATTGTTGGCTTGATTGCGATAAAATTTTTTGCCATATTGCAATTCATGGGGATCATGAGATTATGAGCTCTAGCGAACAAAAAAAAAAAAATAGGCCACGGTCTTTGCAAACAGTCAGGAAATTCACTAGAGGTGATCATCTGGTGAGAGCCTTTATACGTTTTTCCATGACGGGCGCCTTATGAGCATCCACAGGCTTTACCAAAAATTAAATTCTTTCCAAAAATATTCCAAGCATATTCCAAATCATTACAGTATGGCGAACTTGATCACAGTTAATTATTTAGTCATAGTATTAACAAAGTTCCACTCTCCATTAAAATTTATATGATCTTGTCTTAGCAATTTTAGGAGGATGGGCTTAACTCTGCGTAATGTTAATTTCCGAACAACATAAATAGAGAATGATCACTAAGACAAGGGGACTGTGACCACCAGAGGTGGTTAGAAGAACTGTTCTGGGACGAGACACAAAAGAATGATCAATAATTGTCTTTACTTTTTCAGTAATGGTTGGGTGTATAGTCATGAATCAGTTGAGTGAGCTGTAAATGGTTAGAAAAATATTAGATACCTTTTAGCTGGAGACGATTTACAAAATAGCAAGCATTAAAGTCAACCTACAATAATAAGTATCATCATAACTAGGAGCACAATTTGAAACATATAAATCCAATTTTGTAACTGTTCAGCTGTACAGCATCAGGAACCACAGATAGACAGTGCCTAAATAATTGGGTTTTGGTTTGTGGCAGATTGATTCCAAATCCACCAAAGCTTCCAACTCCTTAATTGAGAAAGATCAATGATGTCTTGAAATTAATTACACTGCTAATATAACAGGGCAATGACCACCATGATTTTGGGTATTTTCTATCAATTCTACAAAAATAGTAATCATCCAATTTTAAGTTTCACTGTCATCAATATCACTGAAAGCCAAGTTTCAGGTTAAACAGAGAACTCCTAATATTGTTGTGTGAAGAAAGATATTTAAGTAATCCAACTTTGTTTTAAGCTACGAATTTGAGGTGTGTGATCTTTAATTCCTTGCCAAGTGAAACAGTTTTAAAATCAATAAATGGTCATCACAGAAAGGAAGAACATGAGGCTGTCCTATTAAAAACAGGAATTACACCAGTAATTTGGTAGCATTATCAATAGTTACACAATTAACATGAAAGGATAAAGAGCACTGCATGCATTTGGATAACTAGCATGTTGTGTTGGCTTAATTTTACAAGAACAAATACCACATTACATGGATATCAGGAAAAGGTGCTATGACATGAAATATTGAAAAACAGAGTTTAAAAGCATTACAGATTGTGAATCATGCATATGATTTTGAAACTATATTTTGGAAGATTATGTACCTGGAAGGCTATTAATCAGGCCCCCTAAGTTTTTTGTTGACCATTGGAGAATTTACATACCCATCTGTTGAGTTACGGAAATTTATTCTTGCTTGTATCTTTGTGTAGGTTGTACTTTTTACAATCAACATAATTAATTGCAACATTTAACGTTCTTTTTTTCAAAGTTCAGTTTCATTGATCGATTGTCAGTAGATACCTTAAAAAAGAAAGGTAGTTCATTGCCAGTTGTTTTTTATTCCACTCTGTATGAGGTGGTTGCGTATGTTGCCAGATTAGTTCAAAATTTTGTGACCGGCAGTAGTGGTCAATGCCTTGCTGTTACAAAAAATGGATTTATTAGGCTTATTTTGACAAACGGAGGGTCAATTTAAAAAATGCGGGCTTTTTTTATTCCATTAACATCTAGTTGTCATAAACATGGGTAACATAAGTATCAAAGATTTTAGACATAGTTCTTTTTGTGCCCATTGGTCTTTGGGATTTCTATAGCCAAGATCACACATTTTGTGATTTTCATTTAAGTAGGTAGGGCACACATCACAAAAAAATGGAGCCACTCATCCAATAAGTTGAATATGTGCTGTACACCTGAAAATGGGCTTTACTGTGTGGTCCAATGTGGAGGCCAGGAAAAAATTTGTAGAAAAACAAATTTTGATAATTTAAAAAATTAGTCGTTGATGTTGACTTATGTTGGTAGTGGAGTGGGAGAGTTAAATGACCCTTGAGTCATACGATTTCTATGTCAAAACTAGGTTTTCTGAAAGTTGGACGCTCCTTAAAGCTCCACAGCCCCCTTGTTGTGAAACTGGGTAACTGTTCAACATAGAGGAAAGTAATAAAAGAATGGGGTCCAGTGTGGGGTGTCACATACAATATTGTACAATTGTACATGACACATTTGTCAACACATTTTACAGGGCACATACCGGAGGGTTTGACAAAACAGAGGACGTAATCCTTTTGGTGATTTTGAAGGTTTTTGGTACCAAAAAACATCTGTAACACCTACAGATTTGAAACCATTGAGGCCTTAATCTCAAGTTACTTCCTAATTTGGCCTATAAAGCCAAAAAAAACACTTCCACAACATCTCAATGGTGCACACCTTTGTTTACTAACAGAAAGCTTAACTCTGAGTACGACCTTCTGATTGGTAATGTATTTGCCAAAACAATGAGTTGAGGCTTTCATAGCTTGACACAATAAAGGTTTTATCGCTTCAATCGGGAACCGCCAATGCGTGTTCTATTGGTAGAAAAAAAGGGCAAGGCGCCGCACGCGGCCGCTGTCCACTTCCAGCCCCGTTGTTTACAGAGACGAAACTGAAGTAATCTGCTTGGCGAATGCTTAAAAATTCTTACTCTTTCAAATACTTTTTAGGGGACCTTTTTATCACCCTAAGTGGCGATCATTTTCGCTTTGTTTTTGATTGTTATAATGATCGGAGATAACCTGAAAGGAATATATATGGGTATTTTAGTGTCTAGCAACTTTTAATGACGCTTCATCTTGGCGTGTTGTGCGATAGTGTTTTACTCAATCTACATGAAACATTACATCATTTGCTCGGCCAATTGTAAATTACTTTTTAGTTTAAGGACTTTTTATAATGTTAGGGGGCTGATCATTGTGCTGTTACTTCAACTTATTGGTTTAAATATACTAATAAGATCGGAGATAATCTGAAGAGATATATGGTGATTTTGTTAGTGTTAACTTTTTAACGAAGCCTTCATCTGGAGTTCTATTTTGCGAAAGCATATTGCTAAGGCTGGAGCTGCTGGGGATTTATTGGTGGATTATTGTGGGTCTTCAGTCATGTAATGCCCTGTTTAATGTAAAACATAAAGTACAGCTAAAATGAATATTGCGATAAACATATGTGACTTTAAGCGATTTTAATAACGTGTTAAAAATTGTAGGCCTATTAGCAGAATAAGCTGCAATAGAAACTTTTAGAAGTCAGTCGAAAAATTAAAAGACAAAATGTTTAGTTTTTACTAACCAAGGCCATGCCACTGTCCAAAGCTATAGTTTTAATTTCAAAATGGTAGGGCCTATATGGCTCGACAACAATATTGTTCCAATATATTTTAAAAAACTAGCAGAGTCCAAATAATAGAAGGAAAAACTAGGCCGTCTTGTAGTATCAGGTACTTTGAAAATAAAATCCCTTAAAAAGAGAAAGGATAGCAAACAGAAAGGGACTCGGTTTTCTGGGTATCATCATGTTATGGGGGCTTATGTGAATTAGCTGATATGGAATGGTAATATTTTTATTGTCGTAGCTTGTGGTGGTGGTAGTGTATAATGTTTCATTGTTCTGGGTTTAAATTTCTGAAAAAGGCCTTTAGATAGGGCCCACTTTCGCCCCCAAATTATTGTGCCGTATGTACCCGATAGGGAGGCCAAGCACGCCCAACTCCAAAATAATGATGCTATCTCTAATGCATCGCGTTAGCAATAGAAAATTCTATGATTACATAGCTCTTTATATCGAGAGCAAAAATTTTCCCTAATATGGGGCTCACATTTGTGACTATCAAATTGTATTAAATTTACAACTTGTACAATGTAGTTCGTGAATCAAATTTTGTAGGGTTTGGTAGGCCGCCGAGGGGATTGCCGACTCTTATATATATGCGTAGTTTGTATACGTAAAACACAGCGGCGATCGTAGATTAGACACTTCCGGGTTCGTGTTTGCCCCTTTTTCGATATCCATCATGATTGCGGTTGGACCAATGGGTGGAGCGCCCTCTGTTGATATTTACCAATTAACGATATGGTCTATGCCAGATTGGCAAACAGCTTTTTAGTCCCCTTATCCCACCTATAGTGATTGTTTTAGTTTAAAACATTCCAACGGGATGATATGCTTAAACATCTGAGTGAAATAATGTGTCAATCAATTAGGCATGGATTGAAGTTGTAACTCACAGATTACCGTTTGCAGTTACGGTCAGAAAGAAGTAAAAACTCAGCACTTAAAAGGAAATGTTAAAGAATCGTTAATTCTGCTGTTCATAATAAAGGATTGTTTTTGTTTATAGGGTTAATCATGTTTGCTTACAGTACCCATATGAGCTTTATGAGAATAGTTACATTTTGAGCGAGTACATGAATAGATTTGTAGTGAAAAATATTAAACAGCACATTTCTCAAAAAAAAGGCAGTTATTTTTTTGAGTTCATGGCTTTTGTTGTTAAAAACCCTGCAATATGATGTCATAGATTTACCCGTAACTTCGCCTTCATGTTCACACTACATACAAGCTTGACCCCTCATGTTTAAGGTTAAAGTTGGTTCCTCTTTCAAATGGGAAGAAAAATGCTTTGCAATTGAAAATAGGAAAACATCTTGTAATCTTTGTGAACGTGGCCCTACCATGGATTACACAGTTTAATAAATGAGGTGACGGTCACCAACCTTTTGTGAGTTAGATTTTGAAGGCTGCCCTCGCCTGCTGGCGATGGTTCAATTCCTGACCAGGCTGGGTCTTTGGCAGGAGGCTGGGTTCCTGGGAAGAAATTTTTTAAAGGAACGCATTCTTGATTTCAGCACCTTCTGTTTTATTCAACGGATCACTAGATATCCTTGAGACAAAGCTTATTCATGACCAAATGTCGGCTGATCCCATTTCTTGCGGTTTTGTGTTATGACTAAATGAATCGTTTCCCATGGTCCCATAGACTACCGTTGACGGGACAGAAAATACGGAATTGCGCATTTTATTACAGATGCGGGACCGAATTTGCCGTAAGATTGGGCCACACAATGGATTATAAGGATAACAGTTCCAGATGAGATAAAATCTCAAACATTTTTAGGCAAGGTCGGGGGGACGAGGGCTGTGAATCACGAAATTATCAAATACCCCTTTAACCCATAAACCCGGGACCGGGTCGTTTTGCCGGTGCCGACGGCACAAAGCAACGAAAGGCAATCTATTTTTATTTTTTTTTAAAACGGCCCAGATGCAACGAGAGCCTAAGCTTGCGTTTCATGGCATATCGGCCCCGTTTTTCCCGGCACAGGGAATATATATATACTTATATAAGTAGCGTTAAAGTCAATAACCCGGCCCAGATTGCAACGAAAACATCGCGTCATTTTCCCGGAAGACGGCCCAAATGCAACCAACGAAAAAAACAGGCCGGTCATTTCCCGGAAGACGGCCCGAATGCAACGAAAAAACATCGCGCCATTTTTACCGGAAAGACGTCCCAGATGCAACGAGAAACATCGCTTGCGAATGCAATAAAACGGGTAATAAATAAATAAATAAATAATGGATGGGTAATGCACATGATCTGCATGAAATTTGTAGGCTTATAGTTCCCAGTCGTGAGTGCGCTATTACGCTACATCATAGTCGGTGCGTGGCGCTATTATGCTACGTCATGCTCGGTTTACGTCATGAATACCTTTATGCATAATTAAAAAACTAGCTTATCGAAAATGGTGGCGCTTCACCATTGAAATCGAAATTGTCTATGGCATTTGTACACGGGTGTTAACCTCGCCCTGATGAAAAGCATGGCCTTCTGCGGGCCAAACCGTCCGAAATGCATGAAAAGATCGCATCATTTTCCAGTCAAAACGGACCAAATGCAACGAAAAACATGCGTCATTTTCCGGAAGACGGCCCAGAAGATGCAACAGAAAACATCGCGTCATTTTCGGGAAGACGGCCCCCATGGGGCCAACGAGAAACATCGCGTCACCCCCTTTTACGGTTACGACGCCAGATGCAATGAGGGCGCAATGCGAGTCATTTCCGACGACAAAAAATAGTTGTGACGCCCAGATGCAACGAAAAACATCCCACCGGTACACGTTTCGTTGGCTCTAATTGCCTCTCGGCCGGGTCGTAGGTTAATTTGCTGCCTAGTCATGATTGATCATGACTAGCTAGTCTTAACTTTTTAGGGCTGATGTTATCATAGACTTTCTATAGTTCTGGCTGAGCATAACCTTTTTGGTCTTTTCATATTTCAACATTTGGACATTATCGTACATCAGCTAACATAAAGGTTAAATGCTGCTGTACAGGGACTTGGTATCAACAATAAGCAAATGGCAAATTTAAAAGGTCATCTGACATCGTCAAGATTTTTAAACTACCTCAAACAGGACTCTAGTAGCATCTACAATACCACAGAACAAGAATCCACCACATTGTGGTCATCCCAACGGCGAAAAAAAAAAGTACTAATTGATGAATTTTCAACGTAGAAATATTACTCCCTAAAACTGTATGAGTGAGTGGTTTGCCAGTTTCGGAGTTTGGGGGGTCAAAGGTCGACACGCGTTCGTTTGTTGGTCAACAAACAACCGTGTGGATTCTTGTTTGTAGTATTGTAGATCCTGTTGAGGTAAGTTTAAAAAATCTTGACGTGTCAGATGAACTTAAATTTGGGCATTGCTTATTGTTGATTTTTTGTACAAGTCCATGTACCGCGGCATACTTTACGTTAGCTGATATACGATAATTCAACTGTTAAAAGAGAATGAAAGACCAAAAAAGGTTATGCCTCAGCAGAACTAAGGACTTCTGTCATGACGAGTGTGGTAGTGAAGTGCCATTTAAGCCAAGATTCACAATAGACAGCTTCTGCTCTAAATTTACAGCTGCAAAAGTGGCTTAAATAGTCATATTTGCAATAAAGGTATATTGTAGCATCTGAGAGTCTTTTGCATCATTGTGATACCATTTTTACAATTAAATCACATTATGACATTTCAGGTGAAACTTACCCTTGTTGTGTCTACAATTGGGCTGCCAAATTTGGCAGCCTGGGCTACATATTGACATGAACTTTTTTTGGAAACAAATGTAGCATTCGGTTAATTGGTAAGACAATTATTAATAAAATAAGAAAACATTAAAAAAAGGAAAAAAAATAAAAAATTTTTCTTTTTATTTAGGAAAGATACATCTCAAACATCTCAAACCTTAATGGAATGGAAACTCCACACAACAGTGTAAGTATGGCCACCAAAGGATTTATGTCCCAATTTTAAAAACGATGATGCCATAAGTTACAAGTATTGGAACTAGCTGTGCCACCACCTATGAATTCGGCAGCCTCAACGAAAATAAACTTAATGTGAAGGATTTGTGGGTGGCAGAATACATGAATTCGTGCCCAAAATCGCGATCGCGGTTGTTGAATTTGGCAACACACACTACTGAGTCACTGCCACAGAGAAAGCTTGCAACTTCGTGAAACGTAGGTGCGACACCGTTAAACAACTTGCCACTGACTGCCCCATTGAAATAAACGCAAATGCATGTTTTGAAAGCGAGATTTTGAACTGAAGTGACAATATTTCGCATCAAGTTATATATCATGGATTGGCAATCTATGAAATTTAAACATACATGTACTGTTTCAATCCAGGGCAGTGTTTCGGAACTTAGGAGGTGTATCGTCCGCAATTCAAAAAGCATATAGTGATTTACCGCTAGGCTATTCAACATGAAGTTTTCTAATGCGGTTTTCTTTTATTTTAAAATATACCTTACATGTAACTCACCTTTAACACAATAGGTAGAACCTGGATGGGTCGCAGATTTATTACTATTAACGGTTACAGGTTATAGGAAAGTCACTTACTAACATGCCATGATCTATTCGGCTCACCTATGTCAGGCCAGAGTTTAAATAAACTATTATTTTTTGCCTCTTTCTGCCACTCCCTGGCATCTATCTAGAATGTTTCAACTATTCAGAATCTAGGTTTGTTAGATTATTACAGGAAATGACAGGAAAGTGCAAAAAGAAGAATAATAACTATTGACAACATCACTGATTTTTTACTGATTTGCAAAAATTCTTCTAAAATATTGTAAGAAATTCCCACTCAAGCAAAAAATATGGTCGATTTCTGAAGTTTACGTTCATCGATTCTTCATTTGTTTTCCTTCTGTTTTCCAAGAAATACTGCTATTCTACATGCTATTTTGCAGCAGATAAATAATTGTATTTCAAAAGCTTTTATGAAAACACTGCTTGTCCATGGGTTTTAATATTCGCCTCTCGTTTAAAGCAGTGTAATCACTCAATTGGAGCGGCGCACACATCCCTTCAGGCAACTTCTTCAGACTTGGGATAAAAGGCTGTGAATTGGGGATCAATAGGCTTATCTCTCAAGTCTTTACGCCGATAGATCTCCTGTTCCTTGCATCTCTCTGGTTTCGATTATGGATGGTCTTATGATTCAGTTTTCTGATACGAGACCCTAAATAACGACCGTCACGGTGCTATTCCACCCGTTTTCGAGCCTGCTAACTCATTTACGCCATCTTTATACACCGAGGTCCTATTTCCAAAAACAAATCTGTGAAAATCAAACTTTTTACATTTCCCCGTAATCCAATGTGAAACATAATCTAGCACTACGATCTTAGAAACTCGCACAGGACCGACGTCGGGACGGCGGCTCATCGGGCGATGATCTCAGAATCTGACATGTCGGCTCAATTTGGGCGATTTTAGAGAGCTGGTATCGGTTTGTGTTTTCTTTGTCGACATGTTGGTACAATCATAAAACCCTATGGCGACAATTGGTCGACAATCAATCGTTTTGAATCCAATTCTCAATTTGTTTTTATTATACTTTATAGCAACACAAAGGTGTAGATTGAGTCACTTGTAATGGAAAACAACATAACCTCACTTTGACTCTTTCAACTCCACCTTTGCTAGCCTGGCCCTTGGAGTATTTGTTGAACTTATCTTAACCATCTCTACGCAAAAGGGCCAACTTCGGGGGCATTGGGCTTTTATTAATGATATATATAACACAACTATTTTCACAGATTTGCTAGAATTCCTGTATTGATACATGTTAACTGGGGGTTGAAAGTCAAAATTATGGTTAAATTCCAGATTCCATAAAGTCAATAGGCAGTTTGAATTACAATTATTTTGATTGCTGTACTATGCGGTTACAAAAGTGATAAGGCTCCTTCATGAATAATTTGTTGCGACAAATTTCCATGGTGTCGCCATAGCCAGGAAAAGCGCATTGCCGCCAACCTTGTCGACAACAGCCTGTCGATACCAGCCCTACCTATTTCCATCGCCAAATACGGCGATCGGGTTTGGCTATTTTTTTGAAATTCGCGAGACCACAAGGCAAATATTCTCCCAAAAAATATTTTGCCAAATAACTATTTTATAAAATACAATATCTAAAATCTCACGGGTCAAAAACATTTTCATTGGGGACTTTTTTCTGCTGTAATTTTGGGAATTTTTAGAAAAGAAAATCAATTGAGAATACGCCCATTGCCAGAAAATCACCCCGTTTCATCGACTTCAGGGAAAATACCCATTCACCATATGAAATACAGTCCGAAATGAGTGATGAGTCAATTAGCAATTATGTCCAACCTCAACCTCATCCTTCTGATACAAAGGTGTAAAAAGCAGTAGCCTTTTTTTCCATAAGAAGACAGAGAGAATTTACATGCGGTGCTATTTATCACCTTTTAAATCTGCCAGTACAGGAGTATGATTGGTTGTGGAAATCCTGAATTTGGTAACAAATCCTGAAAAACTGCATAAATTTGACCTAAAACTCCTAAATCAGGCTGAAAGTAAATAAGTTGCGGAAACTTTTGAAAATAAAAAATCCTGAAAGTGAAAAAAATCCTTTGGAATCGACACCTTTGCAGTAATGAATTTTGTAAAAATCTAAGTTCAAAGTGCATACATCATCCTCAAAAGTTGCTGGATTACTTTCCAGTAGCATTCTGTACGTGTATCGCCATATTTGCTTTTTACTGCACATGCGCAGAGCCATTGCGGCCTTACGCGCAGGTGGAAGAGCTACCGACTCCCATGTGCAGAGCACCGAGCATGTGCAGAAGCTTCACATTTCAGATTTCATTGTACTATAATCTGAAGTTTTAACAAAAGTGGTGAGTATGATTTTTATGGTGAATAATCGCCCAATTGCCCGTAGTTGCTCAATCAGGCGATCGCCCAATTGAGCGCTTGGTCCCGACGCGTAAAACATCTCAAAAGTAGCTGTGGTTTTACCGAAGTACTAGGTTTAATCACACATCAAGTAGAACACCCGACACCCTGCGTTGGTGGCGACATTCCGCTCTATTTCAATTTGAGTAGTTTTTGTGGTGTTTCTGGTTCCTGGGAAAATCTATAAAATTCCACTCAACACCCTTATTGGGGTGCAATTTAGCTGATTAACCATTTCTGTGTGTAGGTTAGTTATTGTGCTCTGTTCACTGATCATGCCAAAGAAATGCCACCATTGTGTTGACAAATCCTGTCATTGTATTCCTGTTCACTTATCCTCGCAAAACCAAAGACCATCTTTGGTAAAACACCAGCCCAGCTTTCAGTGAGGCCCAATTAAGTCCATTGTTTTGCCAACGCCGGGGTTTACCCGCAGCAATTGGCTACTTTTTACATGCCTGTCGCGCCTAAAAAAAGGCCGCCGCGGTTTGCCCAATTGGTTCTACTTTTCCTAGTTCCAAGGCGCGGCACCCGCGGACATCCTTTATCCCTCTGTACATCATTTTTCGGCTCCGCGAAGTTTTAAAAGGTCAGTAATTGATTAGCGCTTCCTTCTTCTTGAAAATGCTTACCCCTGCATTCACTACAGGGTTTACTCGTTCGGTATGTACACAATGTAACACATTCTCAACTCATCCCGTGATCTTAGTGCTTTGTGTCTCCCTTACATGACGGGATCCGGGAATAGGTGCTCACTCAGGTTATAACCATAATAATATCCTAACAAAAAGTGACCGTCATGGGTGGACACTGTGAGAGGGCAATTAAACTTAATGCTAACTTTTACAAAGACGTGGCAGTAGGTCTCACTCAGGTATACCAGAGCTTGGTATAACAACAAATAATTATCCTAACCAAAAGTGACCTTCTTGGTTGGTCAAGGGTAGGGCTCTTCCTGCTCCCTGGGGTGAAACATGAGAGGGCAATTAAAGCTATTAGGATGTATAAGAAGGATACGTCCGCACGCATCTTTTTGCTGTTGTCGAATATATTTCATATTACCCCTGGAGCTAAGCAGACTTGTAAACCAACAAAAAACAAAAACCCATCTCAAGTACAAAAGGTTTAGTTATTAAATATATTGACAGACTGACAGGGACCCCTGTAACGCGATTCTTAAGTCCCGCAAATGGTGCCTTAAGGAGAGTGGGCCAAGACAAAGTTTTGTACAGGGGTCCAATTTTTTAAATTGATCCCCATCATGTGAAATTAATACCATGTTATTTGTCTAGTCACAGGGATTCAATCAGGAAAGGTATAGTTTGTACCGCTTGCAACTTAAAGTTGAAGAGGTATCGGCATACACACACTGCAAAAAAAATCAAGTCACAAACGGGGGTCCAAATTTCAGTTGTAGAGGGGTCACATTTTAAAGTTGCTCTGATTTAGAAATAAAAAATGGTGCAAATTAGTGATGGAGTTTCAAAGGATTAAAATAAGGAAAATAAAAGTGAATGTTTTTTTTGAGTCTAAACTATTTAAGTTACACGATGTAGGGGGCACAAAAGGTCACCGTCCATTGCATTCAATGGGGCTTGACTTTGTTACCCCCCTACTTCTTAAGCAATCATGTGAGACACTCAAACTATCTTATTTGATCTTATGCCCCCATCAATAATTTGCACCATTTTTTATCCAATCGGAGCAAGCAACCTAAAAAATTTGACCCTGTACAACTGAAATGACCCTTTTTAATTGATTTTTGCTGGTTTTAGCCTAGAACTTTCTTAAACTGTACGTTGTAGATAGTACAAAAACTATACCTTCCTGACTCATTGTGGTTAGACAAATAACATGGTATACTTTTCAGAACGGATTGATCAATTTAAAAAATTTGACCCCTGTACAAAACTTTGCCTTTGTCCCATCCCTTAAGGCACCATTTGTGGGGGGCACTAAGAATTATGTTCTGCTGGTCCCTGTCAGTCTGTATAAATTTATCCACTCAAACCTTTTGATCTTGAGATGTGTACAAAGGTCTGCAGCTCGGGGCTATATCATTTGGGTGTTACCAGACCTTTAGTTTGTTTAGGTGGTAATAGTGGATTCCGTTTGATTTTTTTGGAGCGGAGGAAAATCCAATTTATCAGTGCGAGAAAAAACGCGGAATTTGCCTGAAATCCGCATATTAAAAGCTGGTTTCTAAAAGCCTGGGACCCTAGAATCAATTGGGAGGTGAAGAATGTAATCTAGTTGGAAAGCTGTCTGGCTGGAAATCATATTCGCCTCACGGGACATTTACATTTTGCCAGCCCTGTTGTTACTATTATTGCTATAGTTACAACAGTTTTAATCGAGTGTGTAATAAAGCATAAAGAGAAAAAAAAATACAAAAAAATAAAAAAAAGAAGAAAAAGAAAGAAAACAAAAAAACAAAATAGATTCGATAAATTAAAAAATAACTAAATAAATAAATATAAAATAAAAAAATTAAATATAACAATAAATAAAAAATAGTAAAAAAAATCGGGATCTAAACTGAATTTTTTGGTTTTTTAAATAGCGCACTCACATCGCTAAGCGACACAAGTGAAAAATTGGCACTTTTTTCGGCCAGTTGCAGCCGCCTTGGCGCGGCACTTTGCCGCGGGAGGCGAAATTTTGTTGGCAACACTGCCAATAGTTAGTGCAGTTGCCAGCTGGTGGTCACAAGTTTTGGGCTAATCCTGTGCTTAAATGAAGTCAGTTTAGAACACATTTTTGTGTTGCCTGCCTTAACCTAACCCTGACGTTGGTTTCTAGCTTATATCACGGAGGGACTGAAGGGTGAGGGAAGAGGGGAACCAAAGAAAAGTCACAATTCGGGGTGGGATTCGAACCCAGGGCCCCTCGGCCGGCCCCATGACCCGGGATAGCACGCACAGCGGTGTCGCTGCGCCCGGCCAGTGATTTCGTCCATGTGAGTCTTGGTTTGATGACGTCATCGCTGCACTTTCTGGACTTGGTGCATTTTCTCATTAACACAGGGAGTTTTGGTGAGTAGCTGTGCTGGGTTAAGGCAGAAAGAAACAAAGGGATCACTTTGTCCACTGTGATGTCTGTTGGGATGTATGTTGTTGTTTGTGAAAACGGTGGGGTTTTTAAAACATGGCTGTTAATGGCCAAATACTGTGATGGATTAACAAACTTGGGTCAAAGGTTGCAACATGGACATCCCCATTTGTGTGAGGTCAGAAGGTCAAATACCAAGGTCAAAGGTCATGTGGGTCAAGTTGTAAATAGGCTGAAAAACTGTAAAATTAACCTTGTTTGAAAAAGTTGAAGATCATGGAACCAAACTTGGTTTATGGGAGTTTAATGCAATCCCTCATTTGTTTGAGGTCAAAGGTCAGGTGAGACTATCAATCACAAACCACGATGGCAGGCGACACAAGCGGGCGAAGGACTCCCGATGTATTTTTTTACTATAACTTGTTATTTCTAGTCCCAGTAAGTAAAGCAACCTCTCCTACTACTACAAATTATACATGTTTTTTCTACAAATCATTTTGAATTTTTGCTTTAACAAAAAAATTTCTATTTTTTTCTGATCGTTTTACTAGCACGTCATAATTTCTGAAAACAAGGAAGATAGCTGGAAAAAGCATGAAAAGGGCGGGGGAATGTTCCAGGGTTAAAACATTTTTATTATAAAAAACTACAAAATACAACAAACATACACACATACATTCATTTTGTGGCAATATCTGTTTTGCCCCGTTGACGTCACAGCCTTGCCAACATACAATGGGGTTTTTATTAAGTTTTTGCGGACAGCTTTTCCGTCAGTGAATTCAATGACGTCACGGTAGCAAACAAGCATTCCCATTTTGTAGCCCCCATCCAAACTCTTTCAGTGGGGAAATTATCCTGCAACAAATTTGAACACACTCTGCCCTTGATGAAAAAAATAGTGATGGGCCATTTGAATTTCCACGATTTAGAGTGAGGTTAGCATTCTTGGCATGAATAGCCTATCAATGCAATGGGGGGGGTCAATACTGCTGCGGAATGAGTTTAACTGGCCTCTAATTTCGGTATGCGTACCTACCCGAATTCTTGATAATGTATAAGCTAATTAGTTTGTTACAAAACCCAACCCATGATTAATCGTTAAGCAGTAGTGTGTATGTGCTTTATTCCGTTTATATTGATTTCCGTTGATCTAGGCAATTTCATTGGGTCGAGTTGCCTTTTTATTTAGGAAGGTACGCATACCGGAATGAGAGGCCAGGTACCCTTCGTGTCAATGCTCCTGTGCACATAGTCACTATAAAAGATGGTCAAAAGAATGGGTGTGGCAGATGAAACTGCTTGCTGCGCAGAGAAGAAAAACAAAACCCCTCAAGAGATTGTGCAAAAATGAGAGTAACCGATGGGTGCCGCCAGGCCGGGAAAAAATGTGAAATCAGGAAGCTCAGCCCGGAATCCTGCCGACGAGCGGGAAATTTTTCATCAGTTTGTCAAATAAATGACCATAAATGTTTCAGGCCAGGCTAGCATTGGACCAGAAACATTCCCTAAGCAATCACACGCTGTTGACCAAGTTTTGTCAATTTTATCATTATGAAACAGGAGAAAAATGACTTTCCAACATCAACTTAGCTCCATCTCCCGACTTTTACAAAATTCCGCATTATAGTTAATTAGCTAAGTTGGCAAATATACCACAACCAGGTATTGAAATTAATACAGCTCCTGTAGACAAATGTTTCAATGAGCTAAATATAACAGTTTAATTATCTAATTCTGTGGGTGTTTGTAGGTCTGGTTGTGGCACGTAGGTCATAACTTTGGTTGCCGCCTATGTACATTCTTGGAAAATATCAAAATTATGCGTTCCCCCTTTCCCGACCTCGTACAGTCCCAATTAAAATGTGGTCACATGAGTTTTTCAAAATTAGTGTGCCGAAATGGAATAAATTACAGATTTTTACTAAATGTAGGATTTTTTAGGGATTTCCTCATTATGATTTTAAGATTTGTTGAGTAATTTTCTTTCCATAGATACAATTTTCCTATACAAAGGCTACGGGAAACAAATTAAGATATTGTAAATACTATAAGAATAGCTTACAACACCCCACAACAAATACCTCCAAATGTTAGCTCCCCTGGGTTCTGTCAGGGGATAGATCAAAAAAAGGCACTATGGACCTCCCCTGCAGACACCCTCCCCCTCCACCGCACCACTATGGTGTCTCGGGAAATCGGCCACGATCGGATGTTCCTTCCCCGCTTCTTCCAGGAAAAAACATTTTTTCCAGCCCCTGAGTGCCGCAGGCCTGGCAACAACTGAAGCCAATGGGAGGTCAAATATTTAGGATGTATTTGACTCGGCGGTTCGCTTCAACCAGAGGTTTGCTGCTCGTAATTACCCCTCAACACCGGGGCTGATTCTGGAGTAGTTTTCCTATAGGAGCATATTATTTGTTTTATACAATTTATCAAAATAGCCATTGGGTAATGGATGTTGCTTGTTTCCTGTTTTTTTAGTGATAAAGAAAAATTTTGTAAATTTTTTTACAGTTTTGTATACAGTGTCAAAAGAAAAGGTTCAAACGAACATGACCTTTAATCAAAATACTTTTGTGATGAATCAAATTTAGTTACAACGTCCTTTATTTTTCTTTCATAAGCGCTGGTAATGTGGTAGATCCGAGCGTTCTTACTATGACTAGGAAAAGCAACTTATATCGCCAGATGTGGACGCTTTGTCTACAACTGGAGTAAGGTTAAGATCCACTTGGCCAACACCTTTAAAAGTATGCAGAATTCTGAACAGATTTGATCTTAGTAAATGAGACGAAAAATGAAATTCAGCTTTAATTAATAGTTGTTACGTGTAAGTATACTGTGCTACAGTTATTTTAAACCAGTGTTTAATCCGTTTTTGTCCCCGCAAACGGGGTGACGAGACACCTCGCAATCAGCAATACTGCTGTGAGGATTTTTATGGAGCAAAAGATAAAGTGACTGGATGCCATTCCTGACATCAATCCCACAGTTTTCGGCAGTGGGCCTAGTCTTCAGGCAACCACACCCACCAAGCAAGGCAGCATGTGCTGGATTGCCGCCATAGCTCTCCAGAGCGGGCGGCCCTTTGTGCTCACCTTCACCAATTTAGAACATATAGGCCATGAGGACCACCAACCATCCAGTCATTCTGTGCTTCCTGCCTCCTTCCCTGCCTGCCTGTCCTGAGTGGGTGTTTAAGTTACAAGAAAATGCCATTGAGATCCTGTATTTGGATGGGTTAAAGGTCACATTCCACATCCACATCAAGGTGATCTGAGTCAGAGTAGATAGATGGGGCTAAAGTGGTGACACTAGAGATCTGTGGATCACTTTGTTATTTCATAGATCTCATCTTAAACATAGGTTAACAATTTTTGGTTAATAAAGGCCGATTTAGACCAAGCCTAATTTTGGTGGAGCCGCCAGCTAATAGCTGGAAGGACCACTTAGCAATCTGTTGTGCGTGTGGGATGTGTGTTTGTGTGATGCATGTTGTGTGTTGTCACAAATTGTTAAGTTTTTTTTTTAAATTGAAACCTCAAATTTAAAAGTGAAGTTAACAATTTGAAAACCAATCTTTTGTCATAAGGTGCACGATAGATCCCGTCATATGTACGAGCTCAAAGGTCATGGCCGAGGTCAAAGTCATGGTTGAGGTCAAAGGTTGAAAAATAGCTAAAGGTAAAATTTGATCTCAATGGAAAACTTGAAGTGCAATTGGAACCAAACTTACGTTGCGTCATAGGTGCAACCATGGGATCCCTAATGTTGATGAGGGTCGAAGGTCGTGGTGCCAAGGCTCAAAGGTCATAGAGCGCCCACAGCTCATATTGCTTTTTGAATAGTGAGCGCAAAAGCCGGGAAACCATCAAATTCAGTTGCTTCGTCTTTCTTTCCTCTTTTAATAGTGATAATAATATTTTGCTGCATTTTTATTTAATTAACGCATTTGAAATTACAGCAATTTAAAGTGTAATCACATCTAGTTAAAAACAAAGTTTTTTGGAATGGGCTTCAAATGTCCAAGGAACAATTTCCTATGTTTACCAAAATTTTTTTCAGGCCTCAGTTGTGACTATCTCCTCAGCTCGAACTGACGAAGTAGCGACTTCATCGCTCGCATATATCAAAGCAATAAGCACACTGCAATGAAAGTGGCAATGGGGTACACACAACCTCATCACTCAACTTCCTCCCAGGCCCGTATGCAGGGGGCGTGCGGGGGTGCGGTTTGCACCCCCGCAAATCGCACAAAAGGGCAAAAGGGCCCATTTTTGGCTTAATTTTTAGAAAAATTTGTGAAAGCAAGTCCACTTTTTTGATGATTAATGTTCAATAAGTCCAAAAAAAGAACAATAATTATTAGGGGGATAGGTCGAGTTTTACACCAAAAAAGTTCGCGCTTTTTCCAAAAAGTCAAATTTTTTCGAAGTCTCCGACCCCGCCAAAATAAATCCTGCGTAGCGGGCCGCCTGGTCACTTACTTCAGAACAAGAAAAGAGTAATGTGTTTTTGTCTTTTTTCTGGCCGCATCATACAGGATGTTACCGGTAGCCGAGCTGAGTGGACTCCACAATTCGAGACGAGGTGGTGTGGGTAGGGGTGAACTATAGGAAATTACACATTGTATGTAACAAGAAAGGAACAAGTGGGCTATTACAATGGTTCAGTAGGTGTTTGAGTTTAGTAGTTAAGGCTGACTCAGAGTTCATGAGGATTGGTGCCCTCATTTTTAACAATCGTGTTTTTTTGGCGATATTACGTGGTAAATCAAAACCGAGGCCTGTTGGGCATGGATTAAATTTGATTGAATTGTAATAACTATCATATATATACTTTTGGTTTCACAATGTTTGTTATTTAAGAAAGTAAGGGTAAAGATGTTCATGTTTATGCAAAGAATAATGTATCCGAGGCAAGTAAAAACTTAAATATGGGCGATGCTAAGCAGAGACCCCTTAGGCAAAAGGGGATGTTTTTTACTGCCAAATATCGTCTCAAAAACCGTTAGCCTTATTACTATGCCCTGTGTACTTTAATCTGTACTGTAAATTTTGGTCGCATCTGTAAGATATTCGCAAATTGTTGTATTTTCTGTCCATAAACGGACAGAAGAATGCATAGGCGGCTGGAACGATGGGAAACAACATTTGTCTCATATCACAAACCGCATAATCAGAATCAACTAAAATTTGTGTTTCTAAGGATTCTAGTGAACCACAAATAAACAAGGTGCTGGCATCCTGAAACTCACTTTTAAAAAATAACAACAAACAAAATTTGATCCAACCCATACTGGAAAGACCCGAATGATGTCAATTCCCTGCATTGTTGTTAGAGAAGAAAGACAAAAATTGTCCACGGCTACAAGAGTGAAAAGAAATATTTCAAATAAAGCAATTATCAACATCAGAAGTTTACACAACCCCTATTGAAGCTAATCTACATCCTCGTCAAGTCCAAGAGGAGGCTGTGGAAGCACAAAATACTCAGAGGTGGACAAGGACATTTATTCCACAACTTTAGGCTCCCGCCATCAGAGTATGGTGTGTGGAGGGTCGTGTGTATCAATTTAAAGCAATAATAAGCATATTTTTTGAAGAGCGGCCCCCAATTTTTTTTTTCCAAAATGTTGATCTTTACACGGTTGCATTGTAAACTGCGATGAGACTGGGAAAATGTTTGTAATTAGAATAACTATAATATCGGAGATCTTCCAAAATATTCCAGCAGGCGGTTGGAATGGCCTCCAATATGAAATAGCCGGGATAGCGCTATGGTATGTGTCTACGCGCATCCATTATTGGTTCAGGTCAGTCAAGTTAGAGGTCATTTTCTTGAGGTGGCACTAATTTCATCAGGGACAGACATAAATCTTAGCATTTCCAGCTCTGCCGTAAGTACAAATCTGGATCCCAATTCTATTTAAATTCGCTATTTTATGATAATACAACTTTGTGAATCATTCTCGTTTGCAGGTATAGTTTCGTCCTAGACAATTACCAACAAACTGTGAAAAATTAAAATTTGAAAATTAATGTTTTTATTTTTTTCGTTTTTGGGTTTTTTTAATTTGGTCTTGTTTTTTTTTCTATGGTAGGTGCTTGGAGTGTAATGTAATCATGCTACCTAAGCCAGGACAGCATCCCAGAAAAGACATTGATCCCAGGTGGGCACATGTACAAGTAGGGTCAGTGGATGCATTCAACCTCTTATAAGAATGTAAGTTAAAAAACTTGATATTATGTAAGACGTAAGGTTGTTCCAGACAGGCCCGTACGCAGGGGGGTGCAGGGGTGCGGATCGATCCCCCCACCCAAATTCCCAAAATGGTCGCAAAAGGTCCACTTTAGCTGACTTTTTTTGATAAAAAGGTCCAAAATTTTGACCAGAAATCCACTTTTAGTGATAAAATGTTAAAAAAGGCCAAAAAAAAAAACATATTTTAGGGGGGTTAGGTCCACTTTTACCAAAAAAAGTTCCACTTTAAGAAAAAAAAAGTCCACTTTTAGTTTTTTGAACTCCCGGCACCCCCAAAATAAATCCTGCGTACGGGCCCTGATTCCAGGGATACTGGAAGTTGATGTGTTGCTGAGCTGGCAACCCTCATGGAAGACAAAATCCCTGGAAATCCACGTTATGCCAAAGCATTACCCAACCAGCTGTAACACCTCTTATGATGATTGTCGGTGAGGTGGGACAAATGATGATGATCCCATGCTATTCAACAGGTTTGTGAGCACATTACCCTTGAGATTTCCTTTAACAGGCATGAGAATCTTCAGTAAAATAGGTATTTTGCTGGATTTCATGTGTTTTTTTCCAAGGTTTTTTTTCACTTCAGGGTTTTTTTTCTTTAAGGCTCATACTGCATGTGATCTGTCTCTGTCAGCCTGTGTAGTCTGTGTCTGTTAGCCTGTGTATGTCTTGTCTCTCTCTCTGTCTGTATGGCTTCCACTTGTCTGGATGTCTGTCCTTCCATTCCTCCTCTCCTCTCTCCTCCCTGAATTGTTTGTTTGTGCCATTCTCCCCTCTCCTCCATGCATTGTTGTTTGTCATTGGATTATAATTTTGTGGAATCTTGTATGTCTTCACGTAACCACAAGTCATTAGTAATGGCTATTGTGGTGGTGTCAGGATTTATTCAACGAGTAAGCTGATCCGGGGCCGGTGTATCCATGATATGGACGCCTCCTAACATGACCCACTTTTTTTTAGACTGGGGCGGATTGGGAACAGTTCAGGGGTTTACACCTATCTTATTCGACACTGACTGCGATGTATGTATGTACAGTTGTGACTCTCTGTACACAGGACTGACGGCTTCTTAACGTACCCCCCCCCCGGAGAGACGGGATGCTTTCATGATTCATTTGCCCACCTTCCAAGTGAAACCATGGAGGAGAGCAGAGCAGTAGTCTATTAATCAATAGCTCGTATTCAGATTAAATCCAGGAGGGGAGCACCCGAATAAATCCCAGCAAGTGACCCCCCGGATTCAACGCGGGGATTTTTGGTTTAAATTGCGATACAGGCAAGCACTCGAGTTGTGTATGAGCTATAGTGATCAAACTTGGTGGATGTTAGTAAGGGCAGCCAGAGGTCCCTACCCAGTAGAGCTTGTGTTAAAGTTTATTAAAGGTTGTGGAACCGATTCTAGTCTGAATTCCTTATTTTTTCTCCCTGGCGTGAAAGCCTATCACCAAAAACATCTAATCAAATTTGAGGTAAATCAGTCACCATTGTAGTAAGTACCCGACAGTAAAATCCAAAGTTTTAAATTGTTTCCAGTTGAAAAAATAACTTATGAGAATTACAGGCTGATCCTACAAGCATTTCCTGCAAAATTTCAAATATTGACCTCCTTTGGGCAGTCAAGGATAGGGCCTTTAAAATTAAAGGTGTTGTTCCGATTGTCCCCCCCCCCCCCGATTTAACCCAGAGTAGTATCCAAGTTTGATATCAGTTGAAAGGCCGTATTTTATCATTGTCGTCCTGAAATTACAGCTTTCAAATCATTTCTTCTCAAGTTACAGATAAAAAACTACCGTTTAATGGTTAAACATAAATTAGCCAGTAGGTGAATAGGGGGCAGTTGCACTATGCATAATCGCGTTTAGCATCAAACCCGCAAGCGTGTTTCCCACGGTAATTAATGGTCAATGTGTACAAGTGTCAGGCTCTCATATAATGAGGTGGGGGTGAGGTAATGTGCATAATTATGCAAAAATAGAAAATACATATCAGGTTTGCAGTAGTCTAATGGTGTGAAGATGAGACTGCCACCACATGCCAGATTATAGCGGTTTTCCACTTGTTGAAATTGAATATTGATGAGCTAATTTGCTTTAATGTATGCAAAAATTAGAAACTTACATAATTATGTGGTATACTCCCAACTTAATTTTGCTTCCGACAAAATGTACCCGAGGTGATCGGGAAAGGAGGTGGAGATAGGGATCAAGCCACATGCCTTATTTCCTGGGGAAAGCAGCAATTTCTGAAATTATCTGTGTCTTTCCTTTTCGTTTTCCTTGCAGAAATCAGAAGATTATTCTAAGTTATTTAGACAAGCAGGGTACCAGTGAAAGCAGGATGGAGCTGTTTAAGGTCACTCCAAATGCAATCATACAGCCAGGTTAGTAGTTGAACAATGAGAGCGGAACAGAGAATTTTTCGACAATTTTAATTCAGAAATTATAATTTCATCGGGAGTTAGATTACAGTTAGGGTCATAGTTACACATAAGATTAAAGGGAATGACCCGATTTGCAAAGTTTCAATCTTGATTTAGAATGACCCACCCCAAACCCCATTCGTAAAGTTTCACACTGATATTTCAAACCCATTGATTTTTGTAATCCCCATAGAGTACGTGTAACAAATTAATATTTGGGCGACCAAAAATGGGGGCACATTGTCACCATAACATCCAAACCAAACATCCTTGGCCTAAGATTCCACAGGATAAATGAGAAAAATAGTAGCTTCTTCAGATACCATAATTTTGACATCCTGTGAATCAGGGTTTTGGGGATGAGGCTATAGTGGTCGGACCAGGCCCTATTAATAGCGTCTTGACCTAGCGCAGTAAACTGAAAAAATTTGACAGTATTATTTTTTTTGTCTACCAACCAATTTTGCTGCAAGTTAAAGAACTGACTAGTGATAGGGCATATTTACAATGTGGTCTTGTAGCAGTAATTGCAATTTCACAAAAATTGCATAATTTACATCCCTACAGTGCTGTGAGAATGTATGGATTTACAGAATCAAAAATTTGATGGGCATTGAGATTATCAAAGAATGCAGTGGATCAATTTGAAGTAATTTGTGATTGATGTTATTTCACACCTAAGGTACTCCTTTATATGCAGGCCATTTCCGACCAGGCATGTGGGTGGATTGTTGTGCGTTAGGTTTTAGATAGTATTTAGTAGACGTAGTACTCGAACAACCAGTTAAACATTGAGCAGATAAATTCAATGACAGGGGGCCACTCAGAGAGGTAACTTTTTCCGGAAATTTGACTGGATTTCGTTTTTTGCGGGCCATAATTAATTTTTTAATTTTTTTTCAATTGCTGAGAATAAAAGTGTTTTTGATAAAGGTAAAACTGCATCAAAAACCAAAAGTTTTAATACCAATTTATTTTCTAGAAGAAGGGGTTTTGTACCTGAAAGCATGTAAAAAATATGTTCCCCGGAGCTTCACCAGATGCTACACTAAACTTTGGCCTTCCCATGGTTTCCAAATTTTGGATTTTCAGGACCTCTCTATATAAACCCTGCAATTACAATACCTGTATTAACCATGAACATGGGTGATGTGGGCTTATTTTTTTTAAAAAAAATGAAGTGTCAATGGTAAATACCTTGTGTTTTGAGCATATATGTGTCGATTGCAGGGTTTCGCCATTTCTTCCACAGGTGGGAAAAAAACGTGTTTTTTTCCGCGTTTTTTTCCACTTGGAAGAGAAAAAAAAGAAACAGTTTCTCAAACTAAAAGAGTCATTAAAAAATTTCTATTTTAAAGCCAATGACTAACACTTTTGGTTTTATTATACAGTTAATAAATATAGCAAAAAAACTTAAAATAACCATTCAGGGACCCCCTGACCCTACCCCATGCAATTGCTTAATTAAACTCGCATTGATTCACAAGGCCTAAATATAACAAATTACTGGAAGAGAACTGATGTGCTCTTTTAACCACCAGCAGGCCAAGCAGAGTGCACGATACTCATGTAAAGACTTGGTCATCTTCAATTCTTTTTAAACAATTGATATAGCTCCCTACCCCCGGTGCTCCCACCCACTAGAAGCAATACAAAGTTAGACAAATAATATGACCTGATCAAATTGAAAAACCTGGGTTTTAAAATTAACCAAATTGGCCATACAGATTTAAATATGTTTTTTCATGGTTTGCCCCTACAATTACAACTAGATAGATAAATGTGCAAATGGAAAGATTTGGAAAATGAGTTACAAAATGATCATATGTATAATTTGATTGCAAGACAAAACCAAAATGTGAACAATGTACTTTTTTATACTTGCAAGGTATACCAAACATGCTATAAAAACTTGTTACATTAAGTTTGAATAAAAAGATGTAAAGTAACTAAAGTAGCCTTGATGATTTGAAGGGCAAAGCAGATGAATATGTTGTAATTTAGTATGTTGTTTATAATTACATTCTTTGATGTCTTCCAGGTTTTTCAATTTCTTCCGGAAGAAATGGAAGAAACCCCTTTGGTGGTTTCCAGTTTCTTCAATTCTCCGGAAGAAATAGGTTTGTTTTGGAAGTTTCCAAACTGGTCAATTTGTCATGTTAGTAGAATACACAGAATTTATCTTATGTTGCAATTTTATCCCCAAAAACTCCATACATTGACAATATTCTTCCTACAATAGGTAAAACAAGTAAAATCCCTGGGATTTGGGATAAAAAAAACAGTGACATAAAAAAGCCTGCATAATTATGACTACAGTGGGTATAGGCCATAATGCATATGCCTAGAACATGTACATTCATTGGAGATAGAATGCATGATACATCATAGTAAAAGAAAAACAGTTTCCCCTCACAAATGTATGACAATCACTTTGATTACAATGGTTAATAAGAAGTACCAGTAAAATGCTTGTGAAAAAAAATTTAGGACTATGCAGTTGTGGGAATCAAACCAAGACCTCGAGACCACTCGGCAGAATGCTCTATTAAGTAGAAGAACAGCCTGTAGATCCCGTGACCAAAATCTGGAGACAAAGTTTGAAGGCGTCTTGGGGTTCCCTGATCGATGTTGAAGGTATTTGACTTGGGCTTGCCGCATTCAATGTTCCGGCATTTGGGGGAAGGGGCAACAAATTTTAACACATTGGTAAAAATCCGAGAACTGTCGCAATTGATTAATTATGCATGTCAAATTACTCGCCTTATACAGAATCTAAAAAATGTTAGTTGTGTTATAGATCCGACTTCAAATGAAGACACTATGGCCAAAAAATGGTCCCAAGGTCATTGCACTTTCAGTCAAGTCAAATTGTTTAATATAAACCGTTTTAAGATGTGTCTAATTATGTTTTCGTGCTGACAAAATTCAATTCTGTAACTTTCATAGTACATGGTTATCCTTGACCTTGAACCTGAATCGGCACCATTTTGCATTAGCACAGAAACGCCTATTCCCAACTTTTTGTTCATTTTTGCCAGACAAATTGCTCTAAAAAGCATTGTGGACATAGGTGTTGTGCTTCCGATATTAATGTTATCATTGTTTTTTAAGCTTCAAGTCAAATTAAATTGATTGGAGAAAAGTGTAAAAAGAAGGGAAAAATCCTGACCAACCACCAACCACTTTTGTCCTTTGATTTAAAGAAACACTTTCATTAGATTGGTAGGGCATGAAAATTGGGGTTGGTCAGATTTTTAATCCGTATTTAAGTACAATGTTTTAGAGGTGGGTTACTCCCAGCGCGCAATTTTTTTTTCCCTCACCGGGGCCCATTCCCCAAACTCGTGCTTAACTCTACGTGTATACAACCCATGCGTATGTCCTACAATACAGACCTTTTCACCATTACAACAAGTGCTTTGGACAAATTGGTCCCCTCAGCAATGACCATATTATTATGCACGTATGTTTACGACTGAGTTTCGGGTAACGCACCCCGTTGGGCAAATTTTGTTTTTTTCCTAGTGGGCAAAGTTTCTGTTTTTTTCCAAAACTTCCATCGCCCTGGATATCCAAGATCATTATTTATTATTATTACGCTACCTGTAGATCTGGCAAAGTTTTTCAGGGATAATGAAAGCTGCTGGGGTTTGCTGGTATGCCCGCCTCGCATGGACAGACGCAGACACACAGACGGACCTGGAGCAATTGGACAGGGAGGGACACCATCAAGAGTTTGGCCTGTCAAGAAAATGCCTGGTAATATGGATATGGGAACTAGACTCCGGTGGATAGAGTACTCAAGGGAGAAAATTTTAAAATGTTTACAAAATTTTGCAGTTTGCACAATTCCCATTCTTCGTTAGCCCTGTAATAGTGGGTGGCTTATGTTATCGCGATGGATGTATCGTGTTTGTCCCTTGCTGTCTGTCTTCCTTTCTGTGACGCATTAATCCACTGTATTGATAAAAAAAAATCTCCAGAACTACCATTAATCCACTCTACTGCAAATGCAAACTACCCATGAACTAGGCATTGATATTCTTGCCAGGGTGTATAAAATTTTACTTGTCTGACTCCGCTTTACAAACAGTTAGGGATGAAGTTGGACCCTTGTCAATCAAGCATTTGGTTGATAGAGCAAAGTTAAACAATGACATACACAAACCCAATTATCCTTTTTTACTTTGATTACAAAATTGGATAATTGCCACCTGACACTATACACAAGTATTTCAGACTATTCAGTGCTATTCGTTTTGCAACTCACTGTAATGTATAAACCTGGTAATTGATAGATGTCATTAACTTAATCATCCAGGAACAAGAGCATATTTTTGATTGACAATTTCATCCCCTAATTGCGTGTAATTCACGAGTCGAGCAAGTGAATTATTTGCAAACCTGTTTTCCTCTGCCCCAATTGCAGTAATTATTACACAAAATGTTGTAGAAGGCCTTAAAAGATCACATTTTGGGACTGTCATAGATTTTAGTAAAGAGAATCTTCCAGATAAGCAACTGAATCTTTACATGTTTAGAGAAATTGCTGGAACAATCCACAAGTTAGAGAAAGTCTAGCTTTTTATTGGGATGATGTAATTTCTGGGAACATCCCAATTGACAAATACGACAGTAAAATGTAGTACTAGTGCTCACATTTCCAACAAGCTTGAGTTAAATTCTGATGAAATCTTCATATCTAGTCAGATACATTGGTTCCCCATGCACCCCCCCCTTAAAACTAAAATTCTAACTATTTTTAGAATCTCACGCATCTACTTGAAAAATTTTGATGTTACCAAAATCGAATATTGTCCCCAGGGCGGGGTCCATTTTGGCAGCATCTTGGATCCAAAGAGAATCCGTTATATACAATGGTTTGATTGATTGAAAAGTACTTCAAATAATTCGTCTCATCATAAGGCTCATAAAATATATACTTTGGCATATTTGTGATGATCAGTTACAGAGATATGGGTGAAATTGATACAGGACATTGCACGTCATTGCACAGGGGCCTAACTTTCAAAATATAGGGATCTTGACAATTTGGTACAAATTGTAGGCTATGAGCATTAGCAATATCCGAAAAGTATAGTTTTGCACTATCTAGGCTGTTTAGTTAGGTTGTAAATTAGGGGTAAATTACCTTTTAATCAAATTGTATTGTTTTATCAAAAATTAGGGACCCTCATCCTTTCCTAACTGATAAACCAAAGGGAAGATCTGAATCACAGAACACTACATTTCCAGATTGGCTCATGCTCAGAACCAACACTTAAAGGTACGTGTTCCAACGTCTTTGGGACCCCGCCTGATTTACCCGGAGTAGTATCGATTTTGAATCAGATGAAGGCCATATTTTTCTCATTGTCGTCATGAATTTGAGCCCTCAAATCCATTTTCATTTCCAAGCAATAGAACAAAAAAACCGCTTGTTTTTAGTGGTTAACCACTTATTAGCACAGTATTGAATAGGCCTTTGCAACCATGCATTATTGCGTCTAAACCATCAAAACGCAAGTTTTTTGTTTCTCCCACGGTACTTTAGGGGTGTCTGTGCAACGTTTCCAGGCTCCTCAGATCAAGTAGAGAACACAATACACATAATCGGAACAACCACCTTTAAACACCATTTGTCAAGATTGAAGCATTTTAAAAAATTTTGCCCGCCTTACAATGACCATCAAAGTTCAATGACCTTTATTGCATTTTCACCAATATCTCTGTACTGAACATCACAATATGCAAACTATCTATTTTCGTTTCCTTATGAGATAACAAATCATTGAGATAACTTTTCAATTAAATTTAACCACTTTGTACGATTATCCCTCTTAATCCAAGATTGCCGTCAAACGGAACCCCGTGGTGGGGACAATATGTGATTTGGTAACATCAAAATTCTTTAATTTCGTAGAGTTCTAAACATCAAGTTAGAATTTAGTTTTAAGGGTGATGGGACCAATGTAGCTGCTAGACTATTAGGTAAGTCTTGAGAATTCTATAATAGGCAGAGGGGCAATGGTACGCTGTGATGTTTGAAGAGGGGTCTTGCTTAAGGGGGCATCTATCCTCAATCTTTTGTGGATCAAGAATTTGAGTTTTCTTAAGTTCTGAATTCTCACTAACTTTCACCTTCTATTTTACTTTTTTATTTGGTGAAAATCGGACATTCCCTTTCGATGCTACATTTTATCAAAGTGCATTGTTACCACGAAAAGTAAATCTATTTCTTCTTTTCTTATTGTTTTTCAAGCACCTATATTTACTTTTTTTTATCTTATTGGTTTTCAAGCATGAATTTAAGAAAATGCCAACCTAAATTAATTTTGGCTAATTATGTGGATTATGTCCTGATAGTGTAGTGATAATTAGCATAATAATGTAGATATATTTAAATTTGGACATTTTCAAATCACAACTGCAAATACATTTTAGAATAAAAATTAAGGGTTTCTAGAACTTAATTTGCCCTATATCTTTTTTTGCAATTTCGGCAAATGGGAAAATTTGCCCCCCAAAATTTTGGCACTTCCGAATGGGTATTGACCACCAAAATTGGTACAAATGTAGGTTTTATAATGCTCTGCCCAACCTTAATGGGAGGGATTTTTGATATCGGTCTTACTTTTTGATTGATAAGACGTCAAAGTCAATCCAGCAAGAAAATGAATTTTTCAAGAAATCGGTTGCCACGCAACAAAGGGATTCAAAATGAAAATATCTCTGCCATTAGGTTCACAGAGTGACCCATGTAATTACCTGGATAGCGACAATGGTGATTAAAAAAGACCCGATTAGTACTAATTTTGGGGGCACAAATGTGCAATTTTGCTTTACCAAAATTCAAGCATTTACCCCGTAATTTGACATATGAGTACGAAATTTACAACTTTAAATATAATTTTCTGAAACCAAAGTCAATATGCGTTGTAATGATATATAACAAGCCATACTTCCAAACCATTCAATACTTCGACTGCTTTTCAAAATAACACCTCACAATGAGGGTAGGATTGCCCCCTTAAGTTAGCTTAAGGAGAAAATTTTAACAGCTAGATTGGAGGTAAACTAGAAGCAGTAGTGAGTCTTTGCCTATAGTCAGGGAGACAGAATAAGGCGGCAGATTGCACTCCGATGTAATTTGATTGTGAAGAACAAAATGTGCCATGAAAAATAATCTGAACATATAACACAAAAACAAAGCCTAATTAAAGTAAATTAATGTGGCTGGGAGTTGGAAAACCTGACTCCCATAAGGCATTTTATTAAGGCCATTATTCGAACATGCCACGCCCATGCTACCACAGCCAAACAACATAGTTCACGCCCCCCCCCCCCACACTACTTGACAAACTTTGACATATGCGCATTATCGCCTAATTCTGTCTCCGACTATAGAAGTTTGCATTGTACCAAGGAGAGGACCAGGATTGGCTGAAAATTTGCAATAATCTTCAATTGAGTATAATGAGAGTTGTCACATGTGCTTACTCTGATATCAAGACGGAATTCCGCAGTATTCTTTACTGTTTGAGAAAAGAACTTCATGACTTCCTGGCATTAAAACAATGTATGTTCGTTATTTTTAGTCTTCCGCATCAAAGAGGATGGAAGACTATTAAGTTATGATGGTTCCGCTTGGAGGTCGGTCCGGCCAAAATTGTTTTCCAGGTGCTCAAAAATTACCTTTAAGAACGGTACTTCGCTATTTAACCAATTGCGATGTACGGGCGAGCTAAATTGGGCTGTGACGAGCTAGTTGTGTGAATTTTGGTTGTCGGAGCAGGCAAATGCTTGAAATTTGGGTTGATTTACTGGCAAACAATCTGTAGCCTTATAGTTAGCCAGTCGTACGTGGCGCTATTACGCTACGTCACCCGGTATACGTCACTCTGCATAAATAATTAGGTAGATTATCGAAAATGGTGGCGCTATCAGGGTACAGTGACGCTCCCCCACAATATCTGTATTGTCTGTACTATGCCACATTTTGACGTACGTTTCACGCAATGAATTTTAGATATGGCTGGGCGTGGAAATTAATATTTAAAAAATATTTGGCGTTTATTACTATAAATAAGTACACCGATTATATTAGAAAGTATATTTTGGAAGAAATAAATAGTAGTATTGGATATCTAGAGTCCATTTTGGGAAAAAAAATCAATTCTACCCGTAGATATTTACATTTTACAATCCCGAACTGCACGGTAAAATGCGCAGTGTTTGGATCACATTTTGACAGGTTAGTTTGCATGATACAGAGTTCATTTATTTACAATTCCACTAGGTTTTGGTGCTTCAAGTGATTTTGGCTTCGGATAATGGAACTGCTGAAGAGTTGCTGTGTGGTAGGTTGCCATAGAAACAGCTGTCCGGGTAAGGGCATTCTTTTCCGACTGTCAGGGTGAATTTATGGTGGCAGGAGCTACTTATCTCTAAAGTGCGTGCATGCGTTGAAAAAGGATTGCAAATACAAGAGACAGGGGTGCACACTCTCAGCGAACCTTTCGTCGATTTCTACCATGTTTACAAGCACGTAGGTTTTGCACTGTTAGTATATCAATTAGTGACAGCAATGAGCCATGGTATAAAACAGCAAATAGTAATCATATCCTTGGATGAACAAGGTATTAAACCAGGGGTATTAAACTTACTTCTCGAGATAGATTGATTCCACATTACATTCACGGACCTCCAGATAGAGGGTCAAGTACCCGGTGATGCTTCAATTGGTAGTTGGAGACAGTATGTAAGTATAATAACAATAGGGATATCGTCCCCAGACTGTGACGTTTTGTGTTGTGTACCGTGATCAAAACGATGGATCTTGCTCATTCCCATTAAACTATTGAATAGATTTCTAATTTGAAACAACTGCCACACAAAACTGAGTCATCCCTTACAACCACCCCAAATAACTCAAAGCCCCCCATCCCAACACAACCAATCCACGAACAAACATGATGGGCGGACGACTTGGTTTAGTGATCCACTTGTTAATCTTTTCTTCCTCAGGTTTGGCGAGTCAACACCAGACACAATGTACTTTACCTTCACGGTCAAATGCCTGGCCATATGAGCAGCTTAATCAAGATCAAAGACTCAATATTAAACTACCAAGAGACTCACTGAAGCCCCGCCATTCCCCACTTATATCCCGATGAAGAGGAGGAACTAGATGAAGACTTGTATGATGAGGAGCTCTTTAGATATAGTGATGAGAGCATAACCTTATGAACAGGATGAAGAGGGACTGGGATGTGAAAATGTGATGACAAGGTCACAAAGTTCTTGATAACCTTCTGATGGGAGCAATAATTGGTATATGTGCAGTCATACTGCGGTCTCAGGACCAGGGGTTCATACACTTCATATAGCAAAGATTTGCAAGATGTCACTGGCAGTTGCATGTGGATTGATGGACATAACAGGAATGCAGTAGTTTTGACCACCAAACCATTGCTCCAGGAGCAGGTCTCACTTGCTATTTGATCTTTTTGGATCTTTATATATTTAAAAAAGCAGAAAGTGAGAGTCAAACCCAAAAACCACTGTGTCATGAGGTTAGATACCTAATTATACCCTTGATAACCTTTACGGATAATCAGTAGCATTGTGATTCAGCATCCAAAATAACGAAATAGCCGCCACTTTGGAATGATTGCATAATTGCTCCAGAAGCAGAAGTGGTGGTCAAAATCTCTCACAATCAATATTAGATCATGTGGGATTTGAATATCGTGGTTGCACACCACTAAAAATCAATATTTATGTACAAAAGTAAAATAATCATACCACTTTGTGGCAGACAAAAGGAATATTATTTTTGATGCATTTAAATCATATTCTGAAGCAGAAATGCTCTCCCTAAATACAAATATTAGAGGCCCACAGAGTATAAAGATGTTATATCCTTTATTTGTATACTACATTTAACAATACTTGGTAATCAAGGGTTTTTCTCAAAGCTTGCTGTGTGCATTGATATTGGCATGCATTTGTATGGCGAAAGACCATACCCTACTGTGAGATTTATGCTCTGCATTAACCAATTGGTTGCCATTGATGTCAGGCCAGCAAGCCAGGCAAATTTTTCTCCCCAAACTAAAAAAGAAGACACACTATCTAATTTTGAAAAATGGAAAGCTTTGAGAAATAATTCTTTCCGCATAAGTACATTGCAAAGGGGCAATGAATAGTACTGGATCTTCTTACTCTTTAGAGATGACCAAACCAAATAATCAGAAATGACTGGATTCCAAAAAAAAGGGATAAAAAAATTCAAATATAGATGCTCATGAAAAAGATGGTGAGAAATACTCTCCCGAGATGATATTCAGACCAAGGACCCGCAGTCTCAGATTTCTCAATGGGAACTTTCTCACCATATCCCGAATAAAGAGCATTCTATAGACATCTCACGCATATTAATTTGTAATCCTTTTGTTCGCCTGCCTTAAGGCAGGAAGACACATAGGGATCCCTTTGTCACTGTAGTTGTTGTGTCTGTTGAGGTCTGTTGTTGTGAAAAAGGGTTAACATTGCCTGTAATATTCACATACTTTGATGGATTTAATCCAAACTTGGATCACAGTACAACTGCTCCCCATTTGTTGATGAGGTCAAAGGTCACATCTCAAAGTCAAAGGTGAGTGAGGTAAAGGTGTTGTAAATAGGTTGAAAATGTAAAATTGACCTCATTGAAAAGTGAGTAAATTGGAAACCAACGTGAGTCACAGATTGCAACATGGATCCCCATGGTGATGAGGCAAAGTCAGGTGAGGTCAAGTTGTAAATAGGCGAAAATGTAAAATTGACCTCATTTGAAAAGTTGAAGTTCAATTGGAACAAGTGGTTATGGAGTTTACATGCATAAACCTCATTTGTTTATGAGGTCAAAGGTTCACATATCAAGGTTCAAAGGTCATGTGAGGCTATTCATTCACAAAACGCGACGGGCAGGGGACAAAGCGGTCCGAGGGACCGAGGATTTTTGTTAAAAGTGTGTTTAGAGTTTAAGCCTGGTATAAACCAGGCCACCTGGGGCATAAATAAACAGCATTCTGTTTTCCTTTCTTTAGTATTCTCCCATCCCAAAAACGTGTAGAAGCGTAGAATCGCGAAAGCAGACACAAGCTCTGAATTCTGCACTTATCCACGTCTGCTAGTCTTGTTTGTTGCTTCAAATACTGCTCCAAATAAGTATTTGACAAGCTTTTCTAGCTTCTTTGCTCTCAGCCTGTCGTAGAATTTCCGAATGAGATCGTCATCAGTTACAAACTTGAATCGGAGTTTGCAGCTCGATTCAGCATTCTGAGCAGACGATTCCGACAGAATATAAAAACTTGGGAGTCAGCCATAATTTTGAGTTGGATAAGTTTCATTCTCTTCCACCATACTGTATCCAAATAATGTAATTTGGGATGATTGAAATTATTCTGTGTGAGAGTGTTTAGTACCCTGGCCATGGGATATATACACATGTGTTCCAGTGGATCAGCGCTCGGCGCACGCCAAAGTTGTGGGTTGTTGAGGCCCCGCTGGGGTCAATGTGTTGGGTCCTTGAGTAAGGCGCTTAACTTCAATTACTCCTCTCTTACCAAGTGTATAAAGGGTACTGGCATAGTCAATGTTGGGAAAGGGTAAACAGACTCGAGGTAGATGAGGGTGATGTGGCGATCCCCACAGCAACTATATAGATGGTGGAGTCGGCACAATTCGCTTCGAAAAGAGAGATGGGCACTCGTTCCTGTGTAAACGTATACAGGTCGGTCACCTTTACCTTTATATAGGCCATTTATCTGCCAAGTCAGTGAGTCACCACATCAGACAGTGTTTTGTGTGTATATTTTTGTAGCTTGTTCAAGGGCTTCTCCCAACTTCATTCCATGGTTGACACGTGGAGAGAAATGATGTCTCATTATTAGGGAATGGAGCATACTCCCCCTCCCTAAAACTAAAAAAATGTGAGAATAACTCCTCATGCTTCCACTAGTTCAATATGTTCTAAACTCAGGCAAGAGAGCCTGTTCAGTCTGTCAGGCTTTTTCTGACATTTGCCCAAAAAAATGATCAGAGTTTTATACAGGGCAAGGTTAAAACCACAAAGCAATGTAATAAGGCTGATACTTCTGAGTTAGACAACCACTGTAGTTAGTGGCCGTATGTAAGGGTAACTGGTTCCCGTGGGCCTTTCATGTTTGTTATAAGTTGTAGGGATGTCAATATACATTAACCACTTTATCAAAAAATCATGGTGCCATTTTTTAGGAGAATTTAAAAATATATTATGTATGAAAATGATATGACATCATTAAAAAATCGTAGAAGACGCTCAAATACCATGAAGGTTTCACTGAAAAGGTCGAGTATATTCCTTTGACCATTACAAACTCTCATCTGGCGTTTCAACCTTGATAGCGTCTTCAAATGAAGATGGCGGCCAAAAACGGGCGAATTTGAAGATAAAACTTAAAAGTTCCTATTAAATGTAATAATATTTGGTTATACCATCCAAAACTTGTATATTAAAGTGTAAGAGTATTTCCTTGACCATTAGAATCTCGTATCTGTCGTTTTCCGTTTTGATAACAATGTAGAAATCCCAGATGGCGACCAATAGTCTACCGTTTCAGGAAACTTTAAAAGCTATAAATTACCATATGTCTGTAGTGGTAGTGAGTTATGGATTCATCCAGAAAATATTGTAAAGGTATAAATTGGGGGTAGGAGAAGTTTTATCCAGATATTTATAATCACTCTTAAATTCGATGTTTGTCAAGTGAAAACAGGTCATGGCAATTTGGTAGGTTTACGGAACTACATGGAAGGAATATTGCCATAATTTTTCATTTAAAGTCTGTTACAACAAAATATACTAGACATGAGTTCTAATGGTCAAGGTATCTTATTCATTTGAAATTTCGTACTTTATGGTGATTGCTGGATAATATAACTAAATATATCCATATGGTAAATTGTACAATTTAACAAAATTTGAAGACGGGCCATATTGTGAAATCATGAAATTAAGGCAAGATGATATTAAATATATGCTGACAGAGTTTACGACGCCCTTAAAATAAAATTACATGGTTTCTTTCATACACATTTATTATAAATCAAAGGGTGAATTTATTCACAAATTTGCCATTTTGATGGAAATTTTGGAGGACATTTAGTACCAATCTGGATCTGAGCAGATAATGCTTGATACAGAGTTTCTGATTCTCGTGAAACTATATGTATGTTTTTTCCTCATATTAATGATATTTTGGCCCAATATGCAGCATTTTTAATATTTTTTCAGTTTTGGACGCCATAGTATTTACTGGAATGCTGCATGCTTCATTGTTTTAACATGTTGACTGAGTTAAGAAGTGATAAAGGAGCTATAAACGGGTTGATTTAGATTTGTATGTGTATTTTAATTTTGAAATATGACGTCATAATAATTGTATGTAAAATGCTGAACACACTCGAAAAATTGGCACATCATTTTTGGTTCAATCATATAATAATTAACAGTCCGCAGAGAACGGAAAATAAACATTCAAGCCCACGGGAAAAATACATGCCACAACTACTGCTATCTGACCACAACAGGGTTGTGGTTTTATACCAAGATGTAGGACTCTAGGGTGCACAAAGATACACCAGGCAGTGTACCATATTTTATTTAATCTTCATTGACAGGGTAGCCCTTAAAATGCTAAAGCACTTATTTCAAACCTGAAAACACGATGTTCAAAATAATAAGTGAGTGTAAATGTTCATTATCATTGTACAATTGTGAAAAATAACAAGTTTTGTCTGTTCTTAGCAGACAGCCTTGATCAAGGCTAATATTTTTTGCAAAGCTGCCTTATACACGTGCATACTCATTGAATCAACGCTCACGATTTTATGCTGCGACTATGCATTACACCTTACAGCACCCGACTCAAGGAAGATAAAGCACTATAGTAAGTTTCTTGGGGACTATACCCCGGGGGAAGTTTGTTTTTATTTCTTCACAACCAAACAGTAATGGTAGGAAATAACCTATATCTTGGGACTTTTATCCCTTTAAGCAATCGAGATGATCGATATTGCAAAAATGCTACAAATAGGAAAGATAACTTTATGGCTCAGTTTGGAAAGGCCAATACTAACAGTGATTGTGTTAGGAGGCATATTTTATTCTATTTTTCACAACAATATCTTGTAGAAGAATTGCCTGAATTGTTCCTGTAATACACAACCATGGCTGTGCCTTTTAGAATATGCATTTTATTCTGATCCTGTGTTATCTCAGGCGCTATTAATTATGTACTCTACTCATCCACTTTTAGAGGGTTAGAGGGTGCAAGTTAGCATGTCAATAAATGCTGCAATTTTCCAGTTCAGGGTTTTGAAACCTGACATTGTATAACATCAGCAGAGAACACAGCAAGATTCCCTACTCAATGGGTGACCCAAGAGCTTTAGGCTACTCCATGTGTACTCTAAGCCCTATTCTAATAGTACCTACCCCCCTTATGCATTATTGATGCAGTACCTACAACTAAGTACTTGTGAAGTACACAAGCCACTGGGTGGATAGCAGCTATGTTAACTTTGCAGTACCCGTCCTATAGTGTGCTCTGCAGTTGCCTGCTAGGTGACTGACAGGTACCCATGTAATTCATCAGTAGTGGAGTACCTCTGCAGCTAAGCTACTACACGGGAGTACATTCACAGGTACTCCCCTACTGGCTGCCTAATAGGCAGCACTCTGGACCATAGAGGGCGCCAAACATTCCATTGTTGTTTACGACTTTCTGATCATTTTCAAGCTTTTGCGGCCGGCGATGTGATGCCCAGTGGGTGGGTACTCCTGGATATTCTGGATATTATACTCCAGTAAAGTGGGGTCCCCGCATCACACTGGAGTGGCTACTTAACAGGTACTCAAAGGTACTCCCATCAAAGGTACTCCCTTGAAGAAATTGGTTGTGTATACAAGCTTTTAATCCCATGGGCACTATAGTCCGAGTATAATAATTGTTTGAACCGATTCAAACAATCTGTGTGTGTGCCCGTGAAGGTCGCACTGCTGTTGACAGCGGGTAAATGCAACAATTAAAATAGAAGCACAAGTCGGTACTGTGTACGCTTAGTTCAAATAATTATTATAGCGACTATACAAGCCAAATTTATGGGTTGTATGATGTATTTAACCAATCAGAGACATGGTAGGAAAAAGTTTGGTGTATATAGATAGTGTATTTTGTTTACTCAATGAATTACAACCTTCAGATTTCAGGTTTATGTGGGTGCAAATGCATGAGAGACATAATGCCTAACTTTTCCACATCTTGCTTGCATGGAAAGTTAGGCATTGTCTTTTATGCATCTGCACCCGCATAAACCTAAAATCTAAAGGTGGTTCGTATATAAGTGTGTATGCATATGCAAGGAATACTCTATTGACCTGAATGCACATTGTATTAATAAATCAGCTAAAATATTCAAACAACAAGACCAAATCTCATTCAAAGTTTGTGTTTACTTTGTATGTAACAGCCAAGGCTTGAAATAGAAGGAAACCATGTGGGCCTTGGCTCCATTGTCCTTAGACTTGGCCTTGAGCATGTTCCAGGACACTGAGTTTCAAAGCTTTTTCAGTACTAGTAGCCTTGTTGCTCATGCTTACTGGCTTTCAAAATGAACACATTGAAAATTTGAATTTTAAGGTCCAGTCAAGACTGAGTCACATGCCGTGTTTAAACAAGCATTCATTCATAGCAAACTCCTGTAATTTTAAATACCTTAGTATATGCTCTGATAAACATGAATAGGGGAAACCCTTGGCATAAACAACTGTTCAAACCCTAAATCCTATAGATAAATTTGCATTATCCCCAAATTGGCTTGAAAGGGACCATTATCTGGGATTTTCAATACTTAGAACTCTACAGGATCAAAGTTGACATGGTTTCTAGCCAATATCCCATTCAAGAAGAATTCCACAAATCATGTTTTTGATAACATTTTACATAAGTTCCTGGTATGTTGTCATTCACATAATATTTTTTCCTCATATTAACCATTTTGTGAATTACACAATGAGAACTGTGAAGAACATTTAACTATACTTTGTCTCGTCTGAAGTATGAAGAGGCGACGCGCGCGTATACCCCGTGCCGCCTTTCACTTGCAGTGCACTTGTACTTTGCCCAGGCGTGCAATGAAAGTCGGTTCAATGTAAACGCCCGCGTCACTACTTCGTACTTCGAGCTGGACAGAGTATAGCTCTTAGGCATTTTGGAATTGTGCATACTTTTGCAGAAGGTCTTGCCAAAAGTTAAGAAAGATTGCACTTATTCTTATGTCCAATACTACAGTTATGGTATATCATGTGACACTATGCATTGATCATCATCTGACCATGGCTATTCCAAATGCATTCAATATTCCCATATGGGAGGCATATGCTCAATTCCAGTTGTCTTCCATAGGGGGTGTATGGAATTCATCTGGAATAGCCCATTAGACTTCAGTTTCTTGTTGGTTGTGATCAATGTATGTTATCATGTGCAGTGCATGTGACACCCATGCAATGATCATGTGTTGACCATGAGTATTCAGAATGAATTCAATACCCCCATATGGGAGGCATATACTCAATTCTAGTTGTGTCCCTATAGCCCATTAGACTTCAGTTTCTTGTAGTTTGTGATCATTAATTGTATGGTTATCATGTGCAGTGCATGTGACACCTGTGCACTGATCAAGTGTTGACCATGGGTATTCAGAATGAATTCAATACCCTCTGCATGTGAGAGGCATACACTCATATCCAGTAATGTCTTATATAGGGGTGTATGGAATTCATCTAGAATAGCCCATTAGACTTCACTTTCTTGTTGCCTGTGATCAATGTATGGTTATCATGTGCAGTGCATGTGACACCCATGCACTGATCATGTGCTGACCACGGGTATTCAGAATGAATTCAATCCCCTATGTATGGGAGGCATATACTCAATTCCAGTTGAGTCTCTATAGGGGGTGTATGGAATTCATCTGGATTAGCCCAATGGATTTGCTAGGTGTGGCTGATAATTCTTTGTTCAAGTCTCCCTATACAACCCTTATTAGCTGTGGTCCTCTATCCTTGTCAAAGCGTAGTGTACCAGTCTCTAGTCTCTGCTCACGGATGAATTCACTTACTCGTTTGTAGCTTGCAGTCTAAAAAAAAATGAGGAAAACAATTGTAACAAATGATTGTAATCCCAGTACATCCAATCAATTTTCAGTTCAGTATGAGTTAAGTTATATATTTTGTTTCTTCTTTATCTAGAAACACTGTATTCTTTATTTTTCCTACATTTAGATTGAAGCATTGAAATGATGTTAAGGTTAAAGGCACTATCAGTGATTTGCTCAAACCTGAGACGAATATAACTAACAGGGATCGGAAGCAAAGCTGTAGTCCATTGTTAACAGCTCGAGCGTATCGAACCAGGTCTGTTTCGGCTTGCAATGCCTTGGCCGCACGATAGCGCTGTGAGCACCTTAACTTTTCTATGAGCGAGGTATCCTGCAAATCAGGCAATTTTTTGCCTACCTGTTTTGCCCAATTTTGGTGCTTCAATCATGAACCTAACGTGAATATTATTATACTTAGGACCGGCTCACATAACACTTTAGGCGTTGCCAGCATCAATCAACTTCTTTTCATAGACATAAGTCAAAATTCAAAAATAAAATGTACAATTAGATCCTATTCTGTTAAAAAAACTACCAGTTTGATATAACTGGCCAAATTTGTTTCAATTTGTGTGATATTGACAGGAGAAATACACTTTGTTAACTCAGTATATGTGATATTGCCAGGATTCATTAATGCCTCTGAAATTTGAGCAAATTCTACCTCTAGTCGACAAATGAGTGTCCAAATTGGGGTCCTTTTATGTTTTTTTCCATGGCTTATTCAAAGTCATTGGAGTACAACTGCAGTTCATGCGTTTTTGAAATAAAACGCACGTGTGAGCATCATGATTAAAAATAGCCCTCCCAACTCCAATCTTGGGGTTCTACATAGAAATTATTGAATCACGCTTACAAGCTTCTTTCTCGATCCTTCGAGGAATCGTTCAATTACCATAACAACCGCGTACCAGACAACTGCAGCAACGCTGCAAACAATCCATTGTTAACTTCTCGAATCTCTTGAGGTATCACTTCAGCTCCGCTCAAACAGCAAACAAAAATCATCAAAAATCACTTTTTTCATTTTTGTAACAAGTTTTAGTATCCTAAAACATCCTCACAAGTATAAGAGCAACAGCAGCCTAATAAGGACAAATCGGCATATTTTAGTAGTACGTGCCGTAACGGACACTTACTACATAACCTAATTCAATGGAGATGCATATCCTGGACCCTCCTGCTGTTTTCTTACTTTTCTTGTCAATTCTTCCGCTGGTAAAATAACTTAATGAGAATTCATCCGACTTATTATTCTTTCTTTCACTTTTAGCATATGTCTTTCAATGTTAAAAATATTTTGGCCATCTTTTGGGGGGGAATCACTAGAAAGTGTCCTAATGTCCATCAGTATGAATTCACAACTATATGGTGAATATCTTACCTTTGGGTTAGCACTGATTCCTATCATTGTTCACTACTTTCCGTCCATGTCTTGGGTTTACATTGAAGTAATCTCTTGTCCTTGATAACCCATCATACACCAACGTTAAAAAGAGTATTGTAACTAGACAGATCAAACTCAACATGGCCCACCGGGACCGGGGCTGCGTTTTCCAAAATGGCAAGTTTTCCTTGAATCCCCGGCCACCATTTGGACTCTCAAGTTTGTCTGCTAGTTCTCTTGTTGAAATGCCTGAGTGACATATCAGTCACACCACTACCTATAAACAGATGCCAAATTTTTGGGTTTATAAAAGTCCTATGCATTGGAAAGACCTTATGTCGTCATGATTCGTGCGTGTGTCTGTGTCAAACCTTTAGTACAGCACACTTTTGGGTGGTCGACTTTCTCAACGACATTAACGTTTTAGTGCTTGATTGGATCAGTTCGTATACTTGGTGTCCTATACATTGAACACGTCCTGATGTGGAGACCAGATAAAGAGTCAAAGGTTTTCAGGAATCAACTTGGAGCCATGATAATGCTCGGTATACCCCCTTTGGTTGACAACTTTTTCAACTTACTGTACTTTTTAGTGCAGTGTGCCAAGTTTTCATATTGGTATGCGTATAAATTGTGACAAGGGGATCTTATGTTGGTTAACAGATAGGAGTATTGCTTTACCTTATTGGACGCACATATCGGATGTGACTTTTTTCTTGGGACCGCTGTCCCTAGTTTTGATCCCCCGGTGGTTTTTATCAACTTACATGCATCATCTAGTTTGAGCCCGACATATATTCTGTGATCAGTCTTCTCCTTGTCGATTTTGCCTCACTTGACAATACCAGTCAGGAATATCGTAGTCTTAAAAACGACCGTGTAAACAACAGGATGAACTTTTTCAAAGTATTCTGTTGTTAGAAAATAGGTAATTGTCCTACCTTTTAGCCATATTCCCAACAAATGGACACAATTTTCAGTGACACTCCCCAATGGACTCATAAGAGGAATAAGGATCCATACTATTCCCACCTGGTATCCGCCTACATATTTCCTTTTACTCAATTACATCCTCAACCGGACGCATGAATGAGGATTAGGAGCCAGTCATATGCCCACCTTGTATCGTCGCTCAGTATTGCTTCCAATTACATCCTCAGATAGACTCATAACAAGATTCTGGATGCAGTACTATTCCCACCTTGATCTCTCCTCAGTATTTTCTTTCTTCAATTACATCCTCAGAGGGGACTCATATGATTAGGATCCCCCATCTATTTCGCCACCTTGTATCTCTCTCAGTAATTTCTTCAATTACATCCCCACATAGGGTCTCATAATAGGATTAGTATCCCCTACTATCCCACCCTTGTATCTCTCTCGTATGCCTTCAATTAATCTCAGATGACCTCATAGGATTAGGTAAGTATATCTCACCTTGTATCTCTCTCTCTCTCTATGCTTGCAATTACAAATCCCTCAGATAGACTTCATAATAGGATTAGATCCATACTATTCCCCCTTGTAGCTCTCTCTCAGTATTTCTTCATTACATCCTCAGATAGGACTTCCTCATAGGATTAGGTAAGCCAGTACTATTCTCTCTCCACCTTGTATCTCTCTCCGTTATTCTTCAATTACAATCCAGATAGGACTCAATAGGTAGTACAGTCTATTATTCTCAACTTAATATCTCTCTCATATTTCTCAATAACATCCGCAGATAGCACTCAGAAAGAGGATTGGGATCCAGTACTATTCCACCGTAGTATCATCTCACAGTTATTTCTCCATTACATCTCAGATAGGAACTGTCAAATGTGGACATAAGGATTAGGAAGCCGTACATTCCACCTTGTATCTCTCACCGTATTTATTCAATTACAAATCCCAGATAGGCTCATAATAGGATTAGAATCCCGACTTGCCACCTTTTTTATCAGCTCTCAGTATTTCTTCATTACAATCCTCAGATAGGACTCATAAGAGGATTAGGATCCCGTCCTATTTCCCCACCTTGTCTCTCTCAGTATTTCTTCAATTACATCCCCAGATAGGACTCTTAAATCAGATAGGATCCAGTACTATTGCCACCTTGTATCGCTCTCATATTCTTCAATTACGAATCCTATCTCCTCAACAGGACTCATAATAGGATGGATCCATTCCTATTACATTCCCACCTGTCTCTCTCTCAGTATTTCTTCAATTACACAACTCCTCCATAGTATACTCTCTAGGATTAAGGATCCAGTACGATTACTCACCTTGTATCTCTCGCGTATTTTCTTCACTTAAAAACAATCCCCACTAGGACTCTAATAAGGATTAGATCCCGTACTTTCCCCCTTGTATCTCTCACAGTATTTCTTCATACAATCCCCGATAGGACCTTGAAATAGGTAGGAGCCAGTACCTATTCCCACCTTGTACCCTCTTTTTAATTTGTTTAATTTTAAACTTTAACACCATAATTTTTTTTCTTGAAGTCGTACTACTGGTTTCAAGTAATTTTCATTTCCCAATTTGGCCCAACTTTGAAATTTTTTCGAACAGACCGACCAAGTCAGACATCAATTTTTTCTCTTGTACAGAAAATGCAGATCCTTCTTACTTTTTATCTTGAAGATATTGCAAACATTGCAAACCACATTAACACGGAGATAAAGAAATATGTAATGGTAAACCTTATTGGCCTCATCGCATACCTTGGTCCTCAGCTCCAAGGTTTACGTAGCCTCCTCTAGTCGCCAACATGACTAATTGTGCTCCTAAAATCATCTTCAAACATCATGTCCCTGCCCCCCCTTTGCATGATGGAAGCTCTCCAAACTCCTCTATGCCTATCAGATGAGGGAGCATCCTTCTTTGAAAACTCGCCCCTTGCCCCACCCTGTTATGGCGCTAGCTGGTGGAGGCTTTTTTTGCCCACTGGAGAGTACGACCCATCTGGAGTATAGACGTCATAGACCATCGGCATATTTCCTCTACGTTCCTGGTTTATATAATTTTAAAGGAATCCTACCCTCCATTTTTATTGTTCGTGAGTATATGTTGGCGGGGTTTTCGTAGATCTACATTTCAATCTAACGGTTGCAGACGCGGGTCTTATTTCCGGTATTACGCCATTTGTGGTGTACGGCGTCTAAGCGACTTGAACTTCTGTTAGACCCTGAAGGTCAGTAGATCGAAAAGACAATTTGAGCACATCTCCGAACAAATAAAGTTGTCAATTTCCAAGAATTTACATAAAAAGAATGGCTTGTCATGTCCTCATAATCACTCTTCTTTCCATTTTCTCTATCCTACAACAATATCCTCTCCCACTCTTTTCACTGCACTCTTTCCGTTCCAAATGTGTTATATTGAATACTTTTTTGGTTTAAATCCATGGTCCATATGCAAAATAATGTCTGTATCCAAAAATTATTCCTAATTATTAAGAATACCCAATGTATGGAGACTTTATGGGAACTTTGGTTTTTCCTGTGACTTTCACGTAATTGTTACCAGTGACTGAAGCACAAGTCTAAGAGGTCTTTGGTGACCACGCGCTAGTGAAACTTGTATTTTTGTGCTTGGAAATAAGTGGAGGGTTTGGGGTTTAGGTTACTTTCAGTAGTAATATCCTCAAAATCAACTAAACAATTGCGATTGGTACACAAACAAATTTTTTTACTACAGTTGTACCTTTGCAATTTACATATTGTGAAATATAATTCGGCAAATCAATGAGTGTGTGTTAGTCCGAAGCAGGAGCTATTGGGGGTTAATGGGATAAGTTAGAGGTGGTTTTGAATCAATCCCAGAAATGCATTTGTCATTTGCCTATACTGTAACTGTACTAAACTCATGTCAGTACTAACGATAAAAGTGTTTCAAAGTTTAAGAACCACAAGACACTTTTTATCCCTAATACTATCAACCTTGTCAGCAATGAGTGAAAAATAACGGTTAATGTATATAGGAGAGGATTTTTTGTGGGATCACATGACCTTATTTAATGAATGATCCCTCAAACTGTGACAGGAGAGCCAGTTGGTGCAGTGGGTCTTCTGGCGCCTTGCACCACTGTGGTCCACAGGTTCGACCTTGTCGGGCATGTTGATTTCATGTTGCGTTTGTTTTCCAGTCGCATGCCCGGCCTCGCAAGTATTTCTCGCCCCTGCTTCTAAAACTGGTCTTACTTCCCTAACGTGTAATATTATACAGTGAATTGAAATCAAGTTTCGTTAGTGACACTACAAAAAGGACACAATATGTGATGTGTCATAATCGATATCTCTCTCCGCCAACACTGGTGCATTTTGGGATTGACTCCAAACACCCCTTTGGATAAGCAGGGCGATCCACAGGCTTTTGAAAAACGTCACCAACACATTCCCCGGGAGGCTGAAGCGGAAACCATGGTTGATAGCTTCCACATTTTTATGTTGGTGTTAATTTACGACAATTTGACATATTTTATAAATGTTATCCTACAATTGTCAAAATTTGCCTAACATGATTTAAAATTGCCCATTTTGTTTTGCTCTTTGAGGTCGTGGGCCTCCTAGAGTAAAATTGGTGCTTAGTGGTGGGCGCTGAAGCTAAGTGGTGGGCTCTGCCGTCCCAGCCCGCCCACTGTAGCTCATCCTGGCGGAAACTTTCCAAAATGGCTATTTTTGCACGATTCCTGCAGAATTACCAGGAGGCGGTACGCGCGCCCCCCTGGGTGGTTCCGTGTTGTTTGGTTGTCTGTCCGGGAGGGCGGCGTGCGGGGCGTTCGGTAGGGCATGGGGATGTGTGCGGTTACATTGGTTACACTCTATGGGTCCATGGTATATATACTTTCCATCCATCATGATAGCTTCCAAAATTTTGCAAGAAGGATTGTCAGATCTCTTTCAGATGTTTTCATATACCTTAGTGGCGGGCGCGTCGGCCCGGTTCGTTTGCTGACGATGCTTGGGGGGACCCAGAGAAGATGACGATGAAGAGGCATGCACACGGATCCCAGAAGCTGCCTGCTGGAATTGTTCGTCTCAATATGAGGACTGCTATGAACGGAAAGTAAGGCTTTTGGCTTACAACCAGAACTTTTGACGTATTTTGTCTAGTCAATTTGCTCTCAATTCGTCGTTCTGAAAACTTCATTGTGTTTGTTTCTTATGAACTTAACCTTTTTAAACAACTCTCATGTTCTTGAAAGAGGTCGGATTTGTTGGTTTTTTTTTTGCCTTCCATATATTGTAATGGATGGACAGCCCAATCTTTGTACAGACTCTACAGAAGTCTAGACTTATCTTCACTTTTACTACTGCAAATTTCAAATATTGTGTACCCTTTTGATGGATTATTAAGACTTCATACTAGTACCGTGGATTTCGAAAGTAAGAAGAGCAACGAAAAAAAAATGAAGTCTACAAGGAGGGAGTAAGGGGAGGTGAGACAGGAAGCGGAGCCGGCGGAATGGGAGTTGCAAAGGGAAAGAGGCGGAAAGCGGAATATTGTGGAGGGAGGAAGAGAGCGGGGATCCAGGTCAGCGAGGGACAGTGGGAGACTGTGTGAGTGAGAATTAGTCGATGAAAGAGAAGGCAGTGTAGCAGGAAAAGGTCAAGGAGGGGGAAAGTAGAAATGATGGATGGGTGGGTAAGGTTAACAATAAAGCAAAAGAATAGCGGGGACGGACGCAAAAGGGAGGGGTAGGTAGGTGGTAAAAGAGGGGGCGAGTAGTAGTTGAGGGTTGGAGAAGAAGAAGAGGTGGGGGGCGGGGAAGAGGACAGAGGCGGAAAAGGAAAAATATAACAAGATGAGGTAGGAGGGGTAGAAGGAGAGGCAATATTAACTAGCGAGAGAGTGAAAACTAATCGGGACGGTAGCAGGTGAGAGCGAGTAGAATCGAAAAGGGGATGAGGGAAGGTAAGGTTGACGCGCCGCCAGAGAGACTAGGGAAAAGAAAAGCGAGCAGGTGTTGAGTGAGGAGGGGAAGGAGAAAGGTGAGAAGGAGTAGGTGGGGGCACATGTTGAGGGAGTGGCGAGTGACAAAAGAGCAAAGAGTGGGCAAACAGCGGGGGTCGTAAGAGAGGTGGGAGCGGATAGGGGTGAGAAGAGAGGTGAAAGTCGGTCGGGTGGAAGGGTTAAAGAATGGAGGTGTTGAAGGGAGGAGCGGAGGGTGGAAAAGAGATGACATAGGGGGGTTGCGGGGAGGCCGAATGGGATGGGGATGGGGTAGAGATGGTGGGGAGTGCGGTTAAATAGGATTGCAAGAAAAGGGGACCGGTGAAACAGATTGGCAAGATGGAGAACAAAATGAGAGGAAAGCGATGACGGAAAAGGTGAGGGGGAAGGGATGGGAGGATAGGAGATTTAGAAGAGAGGAGGAAAGGGGAAGTCGGTGACTGGGGAGGGAGGAGGGGGACAAAGGTTAGGGGGTAAACGGAGGTAGGAGAGTAGAAGTGATAAGAGATGGGAAGGGTCGAGCACGGTGGGGAAAGAGGGGTACGTGTGTTAAAAGATAAGAGAAGGGAAATGATAAATATTACAAGGGGGGAAAGAGAAGCTTGGTGTTTAAAGACAAGAAGCGTGGAGCGGGGAAAGGTAGAAGCGAAGAAGGGAGGGGTTGGAATGAAGGGGCTAGAAACGTGCGGAGGAATGATGGTTGGGGTGGATGGAGTGAACGGGTGAGTAAGGGGTTGATAGTAGGCGAGGGATAAAACGGAGATGAGGGGGTAAGATGCATGAGCAAAAGAGAGAGTAAGTTGGGTAGGAGAAGGAGGAAAGAGGGTAGGAAATTTAGAGGAACAGAGATGAAAGTGCAACAGTAATGAGGGAGTGGGGGAGATGAATATCAGGGAGCTGGGGGTAAGAAAGAGTGGGGTGGACGGAGAGTGGGGATACCCCAAACGGTGGGATAGAGGTAGAGAGGGCGATGGGCGGGGCAAATGAGAGTTGAAAGAGCGAGTAGGGGAGCGGATGGGAGAAAGCAGGGATGGGAGACTAGAAGTCTAAGGTTTGGGAGGAGGATAAAGTGGAATTAATGTGGGGGGTGGGGGGGAAAAAAGGGTGAGGGGACGGGGAAATTCGGGGTGCCTTTAAATTAGATATATACTTTGTAACACTGTTATTATATTTCAAACCTTTTTTTGCTTAATCATGTTAAAATGACCCACTTTTAAAACAAAGGGATTACATAGTGTGTTTGGGTGATGGGTTGTCTTTAAGGCCCAACCCCAGACCTGGGCAGCCTTTTGAATAAAACCCGGTAATTAATAGCTGCCATGTATGCTTTAAATGCTCTTAAACGCTTGTGAACATTCGCAATTTCTCGCTGATGCCCTGCTTCAATTCGTTTATAACTTGAACCCAGGGAGTATCGCGTTGCGTATTGTTATTTTTTAAGGTTTGAAGCGCTCACCGCACGATACTGCGTTTTGCTCGTTCGCGTGCGCCTGCAACTTTCGTCCGTTTGCGTATGATCGTTTTTGCGTTCACGCGTTGTTCTCTTGTGGTCACTTGAGTGGTGGCGTCCCTTCTTATTGTATTTTAAGACCGCCGTAAAGCATCGCGAAATTGTGTTAAAGATGACCTTAAAGACCGCTGTTTAAGAATGAGAATAAAGGTATGATTTTTGGGAAACCGGTACTCTACTTTACGACGAATTGAAACCCGGTTGGACAACCATTATTTTTGCGTGGAAAGAACTTCGCCTCTGTCCTTCGTTCTTCCACGTAAAATAATGTATCGCCTTGGGTTCAATTCGTCGTAAAGCAAGTACCGTCCCAACATCATACCTTTATTCTCTATAAATCTCGGTATACTAATTAGATAAACATACCTTATAGCCCATAATCGACCCCCTGGAACTCCATTTTCATCACTTTGACACCACTCCCAGTGTTAACATAGCTAGCCCTAGCAACAGACCCTCTGGCCTGCCCTGGTCTTCCTCCTCCAGAATCTTCCTCTATTTCTCCTTCACCTTTCAATCCTGGGATTTTTTCATCACCAGTCTATCTTTTCCAGCCATTAGCTGTTTTATACACTTCACATTTTGCCATCTCAAGTTCTTTTCAGTCCCCCAGGTAACCGTTACCACTCTTTCTCCATCGATGTATCCGTCCTCCTTGTCCGCCACCGATGTGTAGCCCGTGCTATAATGACGTGTGCTTTCTTTTCTGTCTCTCCTGGCTCTCCATTTGTTGTAATCTTGTATTTGTCAGAAGCCCTCCTTTTGAAGATGTGGATTACTATCTAGTTCCTATGTTAAAATGGGGGGGGGATAACCAAAGACGTAACAAAAGGACCAATACTCAACGGTTGGATTTTAATAAAGACCTGGGGATGTGGTATAATCATGGACCGCCTTGCAAGATTTAAAATGATAAAGGAAAATGGGTCAGATGTAGGCACCTGTTCAATCAAAAGTTTACTCCAAGTGTTATTTTTGTGGAGAGAACAGATTATTTGATGTCCTTAGACCTGGCAGGTGGCATGCCAGTTAGTGGGATGAAACAGGCTGGTAAGCTGCATGCTTCTTCTTCGGCACCCAAAAAAATAAAGCTATACCTTGGTCCAATTTCAATGGAGATACCAGATCAGGTCTATAACGCATACATTTATTTTCTTTTCTTTCTATTACAGTGCTCTAGTTCATGGTAATTTGAACTCATTTTTCTTTCCGATCTGGTTCAAATTTTGCAATAGGCTGCTTCCTTTGTGGCGCCAAATAAGATGAGATAACCAAAATCTGCCCTGTACTCTTGTCGAATAGACTTATTTCCTGGGGACGAGACATACACAGAGGATTAGATCCTTTACCTCACCATAGGCTCAACATGGCAATGTCCTGCTTGTCAAATCAGTTGTCTGTGAATTGATGAATGACAGATCCGTGCCCATATAAATTTACTATAATTTGTTTTTGACAAAACTCCATGACCTGTCATCAATCTCCTGATCCTCAATTATCTTATAATCTCCAAGAGTCCACACGGAAACGAAACTATTACTCAACGTCCCTGTGATTACATTTAGGCAGGAGAGGGTTAGTGAAATTGAAAATCTTGAATGTATCTTAACACAAGATTTTGATATTTTGATTTTGTCTTAATTCTGCCTCTGGGGGTTCATTCTTTTCTTCTGCCGCTGCTGCTGTGCAATACCAATTGTTTGGTTTGTTTCATGTTCAAATCTTTCTCTCACCTTTTCCTCCCTCTTACTTTGTTTGATTTCATCCCTCAGCCTGCTGGGGGTATACTTCAATCTTGTATCCCGAAAGTTCACTCTTTTCCTGCTCAATATTACTTTTTGCTGGTGACTAAGCCTTGTCCTTTAATTCCTCAATTTCATGTTCTCGCTCCCTCCCTGTAGTCCTGCAAAGAATATCAATGTTCAGGTTCATACTTTTGTTTTGACCTATTAAAGTCGGCCCTCCATTACAACTTAGCAATTTTTGTGTTTTAGCCCCCCCCCCCCCAAAAAAAGTTGCCTCGTAGTAATGTGAAAACTCCAAATCGAACTGCAGATTTGTAACATATTTTTATTGCTTGTTGACCCACTTTTTCTTTTTTGTTTAAAAAATTTTCAAGTGAGAAACCTAAAAAAAGAGAATGCGCTAACAACAATTTTTTAAACAAATATGTCTCAAAATGGTCACCAAAACAATGAAACATTTTTTTTCTTTCTTGGCTAAGAAAGGCCATTGTCAACTACCTTAATTCGAAAATTATTTGAATCTGACATCCATTTTTAATTGAGTGGGAGTGCACATTATAATAGCCAACGCGATTCCCCCGCGAAATATTTTCGAATAGACTTCCTGGGGACGAGAATACAAGAGGATTAGATCCTTTAACTAATCAAATAGCTCAAAATGGCATAGTCCTAGATCTTGTCAAATCAGTTTCTGTGAAGTGATGAGATGACAAGATCCTTGGCCCAATTAATAAATTTACTATAATTTGTTTTGACAAGAACCAGGACCTTGTCATCATATCTTCCTGATCCCATCAATTCATCTTCTAATCTCCAAGAAGTCCACAAGGAAAGAAAATATATTATCTCAACTTCCCTGTGACACATTTAGCAGGAAGGTTAGTGTAAAATTGAAATCTTGAACTGTATCTTAACACAGCATTTGATATTTTGATTTTGTCTTAATTCTGCCGCTGCTGCTGTGCAATACCAATTGTTGTTGTTTCATTGTTCAAATCTTCTCACCTTTTCCATCCTCTTATTTTGTTTGATTTCATCCCTCAGCTGCTGGTGTAGATCTTCAATCTTGTAGCCCAAATGTTCACTCTTTTCCTGCTCAATATTCAGCTTTTGCTGGTGGTACTAAGCTTTTCATTTAATTCCTCAATTTCATGTTCTCGCTCCCTCACTGTAGTCCTGCAAAGAATATCAGGGTTTCAGGTTTCATCACTTTTGTTTTGACATATTAAAGATGGCCCATCCAATTACAACTTAGCATTTTCTGTGTTTTAGCCCCCCCCCCCCCAAAAAAAGTTTGTCTCGGAAGTAATGTGAAAAATCCAAATGCGAAATGCAGGATTTTTTAAAATATTTTTTATTGCATTTTTGACCCACTTTTTCTTTTTTGTTAAATTTTCAAGTGAGGAAAAACCTAAAAAAAGATAATGCGCTAAAAACAATTTTAAACAAAATGTGCGCGGTCTTCTAAGACAAACTTGTTTTTTTTTCTTGGCCTTATAGAAAAGGCCATTGTCAACATACCTTAATTCGAAAATTTAATTTGAATCTGACATACCATTTTAATGTGAGTGGTGAGTGCATACATTATAATAGCCAACAGATTACCGCTAAATGATTTTCATAACCATAAAGCAACCAATATTTTAGCTTATATAGCATTAAAATGGAGAAGTCAAAGCATTTTGTAGCTTTTTGCAGATGATATGATAAAAATTCAAGGTTTTTATTGATATTAAAATGAGAGGTTTGATGGGTTGAGTATCTAATAGCAACCCGGCCTCTAAGAGTCAACTGCAAAGTTTCTTTCCCTGGTATGTGGTGTACCTACAAACCAAAAGTGAAACCTCCACACATGCATATTCACACCAGTGCACATACACCAAACATGCACATACACCTAAACATTCACATGTATAATTCACATGCACATAATTTAAAAAATGAAACAAGCTTAATGCATCAGTTGGTAAACATTGGACTTAAAATTCCATCATACATAAAAAGAAATTAACAGGCATGATGATGGAATAAAGTGTGTAAAAAAACGGGGTGCAGTAAAGCCAGTTTTGGGAAAGAAAAATTGTATTGTGCCACCACCCTATGAATTCGGCAGCCGTAACGCAATAAACTGCATGTTGAAGGATGTGGTGGCAGGATACTGAATTCATCCCCGTTTTGCAAAATACAGTATTAGCCAATAGTCTTGAAATACAGCCCTTGTCGATTCCAGGGGCGGCAGCAAGGTAAAATCTTAGGAGGCAAAACATTACATGATTAACTCATATAAGTAAAAAAATGCTAATTTTAAACACAATGTATTGCTTAAACCCCCTATTTTTCCTAAATTTTGAGACTCCCCTCAAAAAAGTTATTCAGATAAAAGGGTGTAAGATATGGAACCTGTACAGTTGATATTCCTTTATAGTAAATTAAAGTTTGTCCTAACTTACTGGCAACTTCTGAGTACTTCTCGCAGTGATTCAAGGTTGGCTTCCATTTTCTCCATTTCAGATACTGTGAAATAAAACACAATGATGCAAAGAGAATAAAAATGATTATGTCAAAGCTTGTGAGAAATTAAGATCCAATATCAGATTTCCTCTTTGAATCTGTATAAGAACTGTTGATTTAAGCAGATTTCCACTCTTCCCACGGTTCATTTGTTGTTTATACAATGGGCCCTCTACACGAGGCACCAGATCCACATCAATGTGGTACTTCCAAGATCCAGATCTGTGTGGACATGTGTTGGACTGTATACACGATGCACACTTTCACGCTGTCAAAGCATGAGTATTGCGACATTTAAAAACAAATGTAGCGTGTAAGTGCACGTATGCAGCGTGAAATGACAATGCAATTATGTGTGGCACTGCGCAACACAGTATAAACCGTGCTAGAAGCACTTTACTTTTCCGCACTGCCTACGCTGTGTAGTTACACGATACACCCGTGTAGACAATTAACGCGCGGGCAAATGAAGTACCACATCGATCTGCCTGGGGGAATGCAGATCTGGTTCCTTGGTAGAGAGCCCCACAGTCGGCATTTATGTGTGGTTTATGATAGACCAGTACCATAGATACTGTATGCATAATAAAATTCTGGATCCCAAATATTATTACAAGTTGTGGATTTTCTATATCAAGGCCACTGGTTTGAGCCTTGCGCTTTTAGATAGCACTTTTACATGGACTTGCAAGCATTATGTATATGTAAGACAACATTATTTGAAATCTGAGGGCGCTCCCCTATCATAATCAATTTACTTACCCCTTTGTTCCAAGTACTTTACTTTTGATTGTAGTTTAGTAGTCTCCTTTTCCAGCATTTCATTTTGTCTTTGCCTTTTTTCATTCTGTGTGCAAAAACATTTTGTCAATCAATTGTATTGTAAACTCATTAAATGCATATAACTACGATTGGGAAAAAATATAAGCCTTTTCCATTCAGTAAAATATAAATGTCAACTAATCGATATTATACACCAGAAATGGTCCATTTTTTCAGTCTGAATTTAAAGTAATTGTAATTGCTACCTGTATACTTGGATGGATATTCATGCAACCTGGGCACATTGAGTTACACATGTGAACCTGGGCACATTGAGTTACACATGTGACCCACACATGTGACCCACACATGACCCAGGTCATCTAGGGGGTCATGCGGGGTCGGTGGAGACATAATTACGTATCCCTTAATTCCAAGTTTTGCTTGCTTTCCTCTGAATATGAAAGATTTCATGTCCCATAACCTAATATTGATTTCAAAAATACAAACCTCTGCTTTGGTTCTCTCAAGAATAGCAACTGTTTCCTCATGTGTCTTTGTGAGTTTGTCATGTTGACTTGTCAAATCATTGAACTTCTGTTCAAAATCCTGTCAATGAATGGAATAAGTAAATAAAATCAGCAACAATATCCCATAGGTTCTTGTACAAATAGTTCTTGGTAACCATAAACAAACCATATTGTAGCTTGTAGCATCATAATGGAAAAGAATTTAGCCAAGATATTTTGCAGATGGGGTGAGAAAAATACAAGCTGTCTAATGATGCCAAAATCTCAGGTTTATTGAATTGAGTGGTTGGGATAGGAGCTGTTGGGTTGAGCTGAGGACTGCATAGTACAACTTTAAGCACTTATACAAAACTTAGGCCAACAATTTGGATGATATAAAAGGTGAAATTCTTTGTTAAGTTTAAGCCAAAGCTGTGGATCACGGAAAGCCCCTTCAACACACCGTAAACCAGAAATGTTTGTGTCCATGAAATATTTGTAAAGGTTCTGCAAAAATACCATACTTGTGTGTGTGTATTTTAAAGGCCCATGAAAAAGTAAGCAAATCAATAATCTAAAATTTAAAGTCACAGTAATTTGGGTTGATCAAAAATTGAAAACTATCATGCCATGAAATCATGGGCATATCCGGGGGCGGGCAGAGGAAGCGACCCAACCCCGGGGTTCTAAAAAAATGAAGAATTTTGTAGCTGTCAATGTAGGTTCAGATTGTGCCAGAATGGGTCAAAATCAATTTGCCTGAAAATGTATTTTCGCAGTACCTTCACCCCCTGTACCCCATCTATTGTCTGTGTCCTCTACCCCTCTGTGCTGTTACGCTCGCGCGAGTTTGTTGGTCGGAAGAGGTAAATGCTCGCGCTGACTTAAGGATGGGTGCACTTTTACGTGTGCGCACAAAGACTCAGCATTTCTTGACCGGGCGTAAATGTTATCACTGCACAGAGTGTAAGCACAACTATAGGACTGTTTGGGCCTTATCAGCTCCTGGAACCTCTGCCGCAAGGGCTGGGATCATGCATTCCCGGATACGCCCTAAATGTGTTTGTTAGAAATAGTTGTTTAGGGTTTTGATTTCTGGTATCATGTTGAGTTCATTCTTACAACATCTCGAACTGTGCCATTTCTTGTTCTAGTGCTGCTTGGTTTGCTATCGATTCTTCAGAGTTTGTGCAAATACTTTCATTTCATTTTCCTGTAATCCACCAAGATTCAATGAAAAAAGAAGACATTCATGATTAAAGAAAGTCAAGCACTGCAGAAATTTTAAAACGACAATATCACACTTCACTCAGCACACGATCCTCTATCTTCCTCGATGTTGGAATGTTGGTACTTTTTTGGTTTCTAAGAAACTAAAACTCCCTGAAAGTGGTATTGTTATCAATTCTTTTAACTGCTTAGATCAGCTTTTAAATATTAATTTTTCAGGTGGGGGTCAGGGGCACTATATTTTCAAGGGGGGGGGGCAAGCCATATATTAATTTGTCATATAGATTGGCCCTATGTAAATCACTAATTTTTCAGGGGGGCAGATTCCCCACAGGGGAGCAGTTTTCCCCTGCCCCCCCACCCCCCCCACCCCCCCCCCCCCCCGGGGGCCAAACTCACCAAATTTTGGCAAAAATCAACAATTTTGTTTAATTTCCCCTTTTTTTTAAGTTCCCCCCCCCCCCGAATTTCACTTTTTGCCCCCCAAAAAATTCGCTTTTTTCCCCCCCCCGCCAGAAAATGAAGTCTGGTGCCGCCACCACTGGTCCCTTCCATTCACAAACCTGCAGGCAACGCATACATGCCTTTATTAGTGCACCTTGTTGCTACTATACATGATCTGTTTGTTGCATGCGTACAGATATTTTGGATCGTATCTCTGTGTCGCCCTGTCCTCTATTGACCAGAAAGACCCTCATGACGTATGTATAATTGACCCATCCATCTATTTAACAGCAACCTAAAAGATAATTGATATTAAAACCCTATCATTGAATTTTATCTGAATGAGTCAAATACCTGAAATTTTGAAGGAATAGCTTTAAAAAGTGAGTATAAGTCTTCGAATTACATAACTTACTTTTCAAATGACAAGAATTGACAGAAATGGAAGAAATGGCAGTAATTCAAGCATACAAATCTCCATTCACATTCTTGTTGTAGGAAGTGTCCGTACAAAAGGGAAAATATGAGACTCAAATTTCCGATTTTGTCCCTTATTAGGTTGCTTCTGGTCCTATCATTTGCAGGGTATGTTAGAATACCTATAGCTTGTTACAGACCTGCACACATCTGATTTAGATGATTGTTATTCGATTTTCTGATTTATAATCACTGATAGTGTCTTCAACTTTTGAACTTAAAGGCAGATTCAAGTAATATAGCAATGAGCAGCGTTTGTATAAAAAAGGTGTTCATTTGCAGCTTGATTTGGTAAGAGTTGTGTAAACACAGCCGTCCTTGTACAAACGTATTATAATTATCTTCAGGCATGTCGGGGGCATAGCTAGACATTGCAATGGGAGGGGGGGAGCAGAAAAAAAATAATTTTTTTAATTTTTTTAATTTTTTTATTTTTTTAGACTTTTATACAGAAAATATTTTCACATAAGATGGCCTAAACTAGTATGTTTATTTTGGGGGTAAGCAGGATAGGAGGGAAGGACTGCATGGGGTAAGCCTACCCCCCTCACCCCACCCCGCTGGCTAAACCCCCTTATCACATTTGACACATACGAGGGGTGATTAATCAGTTCTAAGCCTAAGGTAGAAGAGATAATGCTCAAAGTTCAAATTTACAACATCTACAGTTTCATTCTTCACAATGAAAATTCCTGAAGTTTCATGTGTATATCTGTTATATTTTTTACTTGTGAGGAATCAAACATTGATAGTTTTTACACAACCGGACTATTGAAGCAATTTCGCGAGAAAATTAAAAAGTTTAGGGGGAGTTTCCTTTTCATCTTTGGGAAGAGATAGTAGTCAGACGGTTGCCAAATCGGGTTGAATAATCTGTGTTCTACCATATTAGCTCAATTGAGCCACACTGATGGATTGCGTCATGCTAACCATGAATTTAATGACTGCGGCATTGTCATGATGGAAGAGCACCCCAATGTCATCTTTCCTTTCCTCTTCTCAATTTTTTAATTTTCTCCAAAAAAGAAAAAAAAGCGTAAGTGCTTCAATAGGTCAGCAACTCTCAATAGTTTGGTTACCTTGCAAGTTAAAAAATATAACAGATCTAACACCCAAAATGAAACTTCTGGACTTTTCATTTGAAGATGAAACTGTAGACGGTGGTAAATTTGAACTTTGTAGCAGATCTCTTTCTCCTTAGGCTTAGAACTTCTCAATCACCCCCTCTGTATATAATATATTCTTTTCTACTCAATTTTGTACTTTCAAAATTTGGAGCCATTTTGAATGACTGCACAGCCATATCCTGAAGGCCCTCCCCCTTTGCAGGGATGACTGCTCGAATTCCACAATACCTGTATTTTTTTGAACTGGGATCACACTCTGTCTTGTTCCTTTTGTCCTGTATTCTACAGCCCAAGTGCTCCCAAGTAGGTTTTTTAATGCACAGGCCCCACCTCACAGGAATGCTGATAATGAAACTGTGTGATGCATGATGGCCACGTCATCTAAGCACTTTCTAAATATTGCATTATTTTCTAAACACAAATTTTATAAGTTCTAAATGCAATATGTTTAGAAGCAAATACATGTTGAAGCTTAACATGATCTACATGCTTAACATTTAATAAAAAAAGGGTTATAATCAATTAGTTAGGTTCCTAGTTTTTAACTTTCATAAACATAAAAAGTTCCAACATTTGTATGATTATAGGCCCATTTGCCTTGAGCTTCACCAGCAAAAGACCCTATATAAACCAAAGTATAATTGTATATGGTAAGATGCTCACCTCAATTATTTCATAATTATCCACAGATAATTCCAAATCTTTAACTCATCAAATGCCAAAACAGTAGTATACAGACAATACAGAACCAGAACTAACAAGGAAACAAACATGACCAATATTGCTCTCCTGCAGTGATTCATTTGACCAGACTCACACTATGAAATCTCATCCCCCAAATACACAGTTCAATTAGGTCTGCATGTATATTCATTGAAATGAACCATGTTTGTGTTCTGAATATGATACAAAAATCAGGGGGTGTAATTGTTAAATACACTGGTAAATGGAATTTATTGAACTGTGCCATGGGAATGAGACATGATTTGTGTCATCTCAATAATTGTTCAACACAATGTACAAAGTGCATTCCAAAATAAATAATTCATATTATTGACTTGTCAAGTTAAGTGTGTACAATTGTGTACTAACACAAAACCTCTATATGGGTGACCTGCACACACACATGGTCTAGCAACCATAGAGTAGGCTAGCCAATCAATAAGTGTCATTTAGTTGATATCAGTACTACCCCTTAGAGACTAGCCTTGTTCAAGGTGCTCTACCAACTTCATTCATTGGTTCACACGTCTGATATAATGTCATCATATATGAAGGAGTGGAGCATATCCTCCTCCCCAGTGGCGTAACAGGCGGGGGGGGGGGGGGGGGGGAAGGGGGGAAGGTTGCCCCCCCCCCTGACGACTTTGGCCGGGAAAAAATTTGCAAAAATCATGCTAAATCTGCCGTTTTTTAGCCCTCTTGGCCGTGAAAAATTGGCCTTTTGACCCCACCTTAGAGGGAAAATTTTCCCAAGACTGGGAAATTAGCCCCCTCAGAGCGGGCAGGCCCGTTACACCGCCAACTGCCCTCCCTAAAACTAAAAAAAGGCAAGCATTCACCCTATTAAACGCCTAATTTGAGGTCTCCAATTCACCTGGCCTATGTTCAACGCTTCCACTAGTGAATTCAATAAGTTCACTCTGGGCAGAGCACGCTTGTACATTCTCTGGTCAGACTTTTTCTGCATTTGCAAAAATTTTATAGGAGTCTTTTGGTGACAGGGAAGATTAAAACCACAAAGCAATTTGATCAAGGCTGCTTAAGACCTCATTTACATGAACAAATTTACATATATTTTCGGTGGTGTATGACCTGATACACATGGTCTGATGTTTTCTTTCCCCTCCTTCACATAGAATCATTTATGCCTAAGCATCTGATTACAATTTCGAGTTAAATCTGTCCAGCTGTTTGGATTGTACGGACTTGCAGCGCCGCAGGTCAAAGCGCAAGGGCACTTCAACTGAAAGGCCTCACTCATAATCAAGCATGCATCGTCACTTCTCTGCTATGTCCCTTTCGATGTCATCCCTTTTATAATAAATGGTGTTGACCCGCCCCCCGAAGCGTTAGCTGAGCCCATGCAAACTCTTAAACATGGGATATAAAATATGATCTCATACTCTACCCCCGGGCCTCAGCAAAATCCCCCACCACCACTCACTCACTCCAGGGCCAATCAAGTCAACACCACACACGAATCTCAGGCGCGGATCCACGGGAGGGGGGCGGAGGGGCGCGCGCCCCCCGGTAATTCGCAAATCTTGCAAAATCAGCCATTTTGAGGCTATTTTGGACCAGTTACGCCTTTTCACAGCCACGCCCCCCCGGTAATTGAACATTTTCAATCCTGGAATCCGCCATTGATCTCCACCCATAAAATGAAATTGCTTGACATTTGACATGTCCACGCCTGCTTCGAGCATCTGAGTCGTATTCCAAGAGCGTCCTGTTCTTTCTGTTTCCTTAATACATTAAGAAATTTTTCACAATCATGAAAAAACAATATTGAATCCATAAACACTGGCAGGAAACATCTTTACAAGCTGGTCTGACTGAGCTTGTCGAGCTGAACCGCAAACACCGGTTGTTGGACCTCCGGATACTAAAAAAATAGCTATGTTGGGTGATCAATACGTTTGTTAAAATTACTATTGCTTTGCGGTAGTTCGCTGGCGATATAATTCAGACTTCAGACGCCTTGAACAAGGTGTTACGTCTAACTTACATAACTTCCGGACAAGGACACAGACTTTCACACAGCCAATTTCTCATGGTAGTTACCACACAGAGACCACGAGTAGACATGGATTGCATACCCACTAGACGTTACACTCGCCGGCCAGGGATTCTTGATTTTTGCCGATAGGGACGGATAGTGTTACCAACAGACGGCTGTCTGCACCATCGCGGAGTTAGCTACGTGGTTACACGGCTCTCAGCGCGCGCGGTATTTCTCATGGCCAATTGTTTTGTTGTTATTTTTGCATATATTGCCCTGTTTTATTAATGTAAGTGCGAGAATATGGGGTTTTTTATGATGCCCATTTGACTTCTGTAATGATTTTCCTAAAAAACGTTCAAACAAATTCTAAACGGAGCCCAAGTGTTAGCCCTCATTTCATGAAATTTCATCCACTCTCAAAATAGCGTCGTGGTTACCGCGGGATAGCTACGTGGTAGCTGCGTGAGTACTCGGGTACTGTCTACTCAACATCCACCTTCTCTCACATATGGTGGAAACTACAGGGTCCCATGGGTGGTAAAGACAGGAGCCACATTACTGTATTACCTAATAACTGTTGACTTTGTAGCCCTATCGTTGCAGCTTTCCGAATCGCCAATTAGCCCAGTGTGTATGTGCAGTAGCTGCCGCGTGTAGATAGACATGGTGTAGCTGCCGTAAGGCTACACGTGAGTCAGAATCGGCGGGTATAACGTACCGGTGTAGAATCTCTTGCTCTATACACTGTTACTATGAGTCTCTTGGCTAGAGTAGAAATTCACTAAAAGTCACCGTGCTCACTTTACCAGCTTCACTGTGAATAAAGGATGAAAAGAACAAATTGATGAGTAATGATTAGAACTTTACGCTAAAGATGAGATTATTTTGTTAGAAATATTCTCATATACCCACTACTGTCCATTCAATAGCTTCGACCTCTGTTTTTAATAATATTAGAGAAGGTAGAGGTGTCGTGAAAAAATAATGAAAAAGTTTGTATTCCAAAATTACCCAACAGGATTTTTTCAATTTCAAAACAATATGGAGGAATTTTACCTACAAAGTCGATTGAAATTGACCTTTTTCCCCTCTGTGGCCAAATTGATCTGACCATGTCTGGTACCATTAACAAATGATGTGTGAGGTGGTCTTTG
>JAMKCH010018127.1:0-23072 GCA_023653785.1 Ophioderma brevispina
CGTGCAGATGGCAATGGCTCCGACGATAGTTCCAAACACTTCAGATTAAATCACGACGGTGCATTGCGGCATCCATCACAGGAGACGTGGTCGAGAAGCTTTTATATACAGCTCGTAACGTTATCTCCAAACTATTAGCACAAACTGTCGATCCAGTTCCAAACTGAAATTGGCCTAATCCATGACATATAATATTAAAACAGCACAAGGTAATGTCTCGTGCGCTGTCCTGTTTTGTAGGCCAACGTACGCCTACCCTCTTGTTTTGGCACCTGCTCCACTGCCGCTGCTTGCTTCCGTGCCCTTTCAAAATTTGAAATGTCAACGAAGAAAAATAAAATACACGATGGTCCCTGGCATGGTCCCTCGTACTCCCCTTGCAGTCTCTGTCTAATCGCCAGGCTTATGACAAGGTTTTCATTAGTTTAACAATAACGCCCCGCCACTCATAACTCGTCTCTGTCTGATGACTTATCTCCATCCAATTTCCATGTTCATAAAAAGACCACATATCATAATCATGTATACAAACCAATCGCACATGGTTGTCTTGATCCAAACAATCGCTGTACAAGGCTTGTTGCTCAGCTATTAAACTTGTCCACACGATACACAAGCCAACGTCCCGATTCCATGTTATACTCGTGTAGAAGGGTCCAATCAAAGTTCGACGGAAAGAATCAGGAATCACTGAAAGAGTTTGAGGAATTAGCTTGAGGTACCAGTGTCTTTGCCCTGAATCGCTAACCAAATGTAACGTGTGTTGTTACATGGGAGAATTAGACTCAAAGGTAGAGCTAGAGATCACTCGCTGAGATATTATATTATAAATGTAAACTTTTGATTTTATTGCGCGACCCATGTCACTTCTTCACACACTTCTCATGTTCCGTCTTCCTCCAATCACGATCAAATTTGAATGAACTTTGGACCTTCGGTGGAACTGGCCGCGGGACACCAAGAGGGCGCTGGACCACTTCTAAGTGTGGCAAGCCCACATCGTGACAATAACTTACCAAAGAAACACATTCTACTTGCTTAGGGGTCAGATATTGCACTTATAAGGGTAGTATGTTACAATTACCATACTTGTTTTGGGGCTTATTCAGACCGGATTCAAATTACGTGTACTGTTTATGGTACTTGTTGAAAACGTGAAATGTGGACCTTTTTGGTAAAAGCAGACAACCCCCCTAAAAATGTCCTTTGGAACATCTCGTCCACTTAAAATGGGACTTTCTTGTCAAATTTCCCCCCCCCCCCCCCCCCCCCCCCCACACGTTGAACCATTTTATGGACAAAATTAAAAGGGACCTTTTGCCCTGTTTGGGGATTTGGTGTGTGTTTCGTATGGGGGTGCGACTGCGACCTGCTACTGATCTCCGGATATCTGCATCTCCCTATGCCAGTGCCCCGCGGCGGTTTATGAACAAAACGCAGAAGCTTAGAGTATGATTTTGAATTAGGGTCTGTAACAAGTAGATCATAACTTTGGGACTATGGCATACTGCACAAAGTTTAAAATTGGTTTCCCCGTCTTTTGGCATCAAAAAAGATTTCTGTCTTTTCTGGACACAAAATATGAAATTTTCAGCAATATAGATGTGCGTATTACTGAGGCGATTGCTACAACGTCATATACCGTAGAAGAACCCATCAATATTAAAAGTTTCCAAGAGGTCTGTGACAGGATTTCCAGGAAATGTAATGAAATGTGGTGTGAACATTAAAAACAAACATGATAATTGTGGAATCGAAGGGACCGATACCTCAGCAGTGGATGTTTTTCCTCCAATATGGCGTGCAAAAGTGGTTATATTATCTTGACTGGTATACGTTCTATACACTAAGACCAGAGAAATAATGAAAACAGGTTTATCAAAAAAACAAAAAATCCCTCTTAGAAAACTTAAAATTACGTGACTATTGGTTGAACAAGCATATAACATCTATGAATCTTAGCTATAAGTGACAGCAGTAGCCAACGTTTCCATGTTCATGGAGAAAATTACAATTTGTTTGGAACAATTTTACGAAGTGTGAAACACAATTAAACATGGGCATTAATATTGAAGCTATGATGGGAGTTGGGTAGGGGATGACTCTAAATTGATTTCGCTTTAGACTATAGACTATTCAGGTTATGGTGAAAAGGATAAGGCATCATACATAAGAACGAGAAAGAATGACGGGTGGAGTGGCAAACCATCACCTTCCTCTACCCCCCTCCCTCCCCACCATTTAACAACTGTGTAACACAATTTTGTTTACCTACAAATCAGCTATGATGCATTGGGGGTGGGGTATAAGCCGGGGGAGGGGGGCGTGCGCTGGGGGATTTCAACACAAATGACCATCGTGGGACTTGCCACATGTCTCATTTTCCAGCCTTCTGGTAAATCAATTACCCCTTTTTTCAGGCCCAAAAAAAATTTTGGTAGTCGCGATAGCAGAAGGTCATGCATTCCTATTGGAAATGCATGACGGTTGCACCACTAAGAAGACGGAGCTCCGGCATTGTTCTTACTCAGAAGAAAAAACTGACACCAAGAGCATCTGTACATCCAAATATGCCCAAGACCAGGGCGGATGAGTATGCAGAGTTCGCACTCCAGCAGTGACATTATTTTTCATAATTCTCCAACTTTGCTTCTAGATTCACCATCACTATTCTGTATGACACTGGGACTGGCAACCAAACAAGCGACTCATCAATGTAACCGAACTGGTAGATGGGGCTTACTCCACAATACTGTACAGCTTTGATTGCCTTACATGCATTCACACATTGTGACACTGCCAGTGCATTCAAAGGGAAAGAAAGGCAAGGTAAAGCCAATTAAAGTGCTACAGAGTGTCCACAGTTTCAACCAATCTAGCAGAGCTTGGGACAACAATGGGAGGTTACAGATGAATGCTTAATGGCCTAGATGAATTCACATGTGCCATTATGTTCTTCCAAGATCCAAAAGTGTTGATAACCTTCGCAGTACCCTCATCAAGGAGAAGTGTCGCGATGACATCCGTCGAATGTAGACCTCGCCATGTAACCACCGTGTCGTGGTGTACTGGAGCAGCATATCCGCAGAGTCAATTATCAAGTCGCTACTGGAGAAGGGCTGATGTTGCTGTTATAGACTTTCCCTCTTCCACCGGTGGACATGGATGGACATTTAATTGTGGTATCTGCCACCGTTATGGGTGGAGGACCTATACTCCCTAAGTTCTGTTCAACCGAAGTTGAAGGTAAAAACTCTTGATACATCGATAGTGATGATGATTTATCAGATGAATAGAATCCTCCACAAGTTTCATCTGAGAGTGAACAGCGAACTAGCAGTTAAACTGTTCAGTTCAGTAATAGAACAATGCACATAAGGTATATATGTAAAACGAAAGTATTGCAAATTTAATTTGCTTGGGACCATACGAAATAACGCAGATTTTTAGTTGATTATGTGGTATCATTTTGATCCTGACCAAACATCGCGTAGGGCCTATATTTGCCAAAGGTAGGCCTATTTTTACAAAAGTATCATTTTGTCAAAATGAATGATTTGGGTAATATAAGTAAATATATTAGTTTGGACCATGAAAACATGGGTTATAGACACCACACAGTATCCTTCTACAAGTCCCACAGGATGGAGATACGTCAAAAGGCTTTAAGTGGCGGCCATTTTGAAATTGAAAATGGCTGCCATAATGAAATGACTTATGGTATTATTTTAGCTTATTAGATCCCTTGCCTTTGAAAACCTGGGTATAGACACCAATATTACTTCACTCTGCGATCATCAGAGACCGAGATATGGGCAAACAAGTAATTTTAACTGGCGGCCATTTTGAAAAACGGCGGCCATCTTGAATGCACCCAAACTTTTGTTTTGGTAGCATTGTTAAAATAATCATTCAGAATGGCCCTACGAAAAAAATGATACCACTCGCGGAGGGTCTGGGGAGGGGGGTGCATTGGGGGTATCGTCGCTCATGACACTACCTCCACTACAAGGTTTCTGCGGTGAAAAAACAGTTTCCGAACTTATGTTTTTGATAAACTCGACAATATCGACAAATACGGTTTATGAGTGGATTAAACAATGTTTTCGCTTGATAATTTAGTTTTCGATCAACACTGTGTTTTCGAAACGCTGAACGTAACATGTTGGGCAAAAGACTGGGCAGGGTTATTCAACTGCATGGAAAATGGCTGGTTCACGTGCATGACAAGACTTTATATAATTCCATGTGTTAAGAAAGTACAATAGACAAAAATACAATGGAAACAACTTATGAGGTATTAGAGACAAAACCATTATTGCATTCGATTTAAAAATACACGCGGAACGAACTTAGGGCCTAGTGAGTAAAATTCTAAAGTTTCCAAATTTGAGAGGGTACCACCATTGGTGTCGAGTGATTCGAATATTTTAACCATTTAGCTATCAAGATAATACATAAAATATACATTGAAAATAGGAGAATTAGGACTGACATGTTTAAAAAACTTGCTCACAACCAGGGACCCACCCCCCCCCCTAATAGTCAGATTTTAAGGTCCATGACTCACAGAAAATCTGTTCACTAGTCCGTTCAGAACCAGACCTGGAGCGAGCAGCGCGAGGTCTGGGGAAAAACGATTCAAAAGCTTTAGTATTTCTTTACAGTACAATTGAATAGGCTGCGGGGTTAAAAAAGTTCCCGCAGCAACACAGTCCCCTACCCTATATTTGAAGCATTTAGCCCTCGAAACGGAATTTCTATAAATACCTGAGACGATCCTTGAGTCCGAATATTCACCCTAATCACCGATTTTTTACCTCTTTCATGTCAAAATCCAACGAATACAAATTTGCTCTCAAAGCTTAAAAATGTCTTCCAGTCGAATCAACAAAACGCTGACGGAAAACGGCTGGACTAGCTGGTTCCCTGCGCCTTAGGCTTCGCTTCATGGCTCAAACTATGTTCAATGTGAAATGGTGGCAGGAACCAGCGTAAATTCTGACATTGCAGACGGGTCAGTCTACGGGTCCTATGTAAATGTTGAAATGGTGCAGGGAACCAGCGTAACTTCCTGACCGTGCGAGACGGGGGGTCCGTCTACGGGGTCAGTCGGCGGGAATTTCTAGTGCAAATTACGGTTGTACATGGGAAGCCTTTCTTTAACCAGAAAAGAAGAGATAGAGACATAAGTTGCTACTGGTGCTGTGGAATTTAAAAATTTAGATAAGCAGACGTTCAATGCAGCTGTAGGGATACGAAATGAAATAGTGAGAGTAAATTTAAAACTAAAACTTTCGGTTAATTAGATCATTGCTCACCCTCGGGCTTTCGCCCTTCAGCTGTCGTAGTTTTCCGAGGTGAGCAGGTGATCACTATCTGTTCACAAATTTAAAGAGACATCTCACATTTGGAAAATAGGTGCACTCAATATTTTTCAAACTGATATTTTGGTTGTAAAGCTTTTATATCCATCAGTCCCGCCAACGTAAAAGATTAAACCATATGATCCGTTATAATAAAAACACTCCGGGGTGGTTTTATTCAGTTAGACAGGTATTATGTGTTAACCACAAGAAAACGCACAGTTGATCCACTACGGAACCCACCCAGTTTTGACGCAGTCTGTGACCTTCGTGGCTATATTATTAATGAGCACGAGTCTTATTGATATTCATGGAATAAACGATATTGATTAAAATTACACAGGCCACAAATAAGACTTAAAATACCTGGATGTATAGCCTCTTATTAATGGATAAAATAAGTTTATTGTTTTATATTTTATCCATAAATTATTTGTTATTCTTCAAGGTCAGACTATCATTTGACAGCAAATTGAAATTTCAAATTTTTTGAAATATCAGTGCCCACTTTAACTGTATGTTCCTATTAGATAAATAACAGGCTGCATTAAGGAAGGTAGGTACACACATTGGTGTCCATATTTGGAATGTTTTAACCATGGTCGACTATCAAAATAGGACGCATTATTTCAATTTGTTAATGGAAACAAAAATGGTGGAGAATTGAGAAACACATGTCCATTTCCCATTTGTACTCATAGCGTTAGGATTTATCAAAGATGATTGTTAGAAAGAATGAAGAATTCAATTTTAAATACAGTAAGTATTTACACGTTTCCCTATCCAACATTTGTCGTTTAAAAGTTAACGCGACCGTCTGTGTCACTTACAGTTAAGGGGTCAAGGTCAAGTGAAAAACGTCTCTAAATAATAGTATAATAGATGGCATCATTGCTAAACATGGTGTGTCAGGAGACACACGAATTCCGGGGGACACGTGTAGTTTCTTTAAACCGAGTAGAAGTTTTTCAGTCCGCCGGACTAATAGTCCACCTACGACGGTAAAGAAAAAGTGCACTCGATTCAATTGACTCAGAACATTAGTTTCACGCTTTATTCGTGGTCGTCTATAGAGCCCGGACTATGGTTCCCGGCGGACCATATCTCCTTTCACCCCGGACAACACCATAGTCATAAAAGGAAAATAAGGTATATAAGGACTAATATGGAATTCTATCAGATATTATCCCAATATTGACTGCTAGAGGGACTGGTTTGAACCAATAGGCACAGGTGATCTCGAAACATACTATATCCCCCAGCGTAACCGAGGGCAGAGGTATGTTTCGCAGATCACGCGGCCATATTTCAACCATGCTCCGAATAAAAACAGTCAATATTGTTTATATCATCCCCGAATAGACAGCATTTTTTGTCATCTGATCAAGCCAGGAGCTAACAAAGGCCTATATCATGTGTAGGCCATTTCATTGCGTGCATGCATGGTTTTAACAATTTTGTTTAACTAGTGTCGCACTGTGACGAATAGCAACCCTTTTCTTGTGTTGAGGAAGTGAGTTGAGTCCAAAACGGATTCACCCATTTACGTGTTGGTCTTGGCACAACAGCGCCGCCCCTGTTTAATTACTGTCGAAAGTAAATTTGAGCCGAGCGACTTGCAAATCTTCACTGCGCTAGGGAGTTCACAGGTTTTCGACGGTATCGCCCCAGTGGCGGTAGACTTTTTCATATAGAAGTCCCCTTGATTCAATTATGTATTGTATTCATTTCCGCTCAAACGCTATGCACAACGCCACAGCGCATGGCTGGAATCAAGTGTAATACCTCAATTGCATCAATGTACTTCTATATGAAACGTCTATCCAATTGTCTGACACTACACACAACTTGTTAAAGTCCCAGGAAATGAGATGATAAACCTTGTCCCAATCTTTACAGGGCTTCATTCCAATAAACAGGTCTACAAAAAGAATACACCATACCAGTGACATGCATTAGTGAAACTTGGTATTCATTCAGTGCCATGAATCGATTCACACCAGTCACCTGGAATTATTTCTATTACTCTCTGCAAAATTAATAGTTCACTAATGATTTATTCACCAACCCAATATTGAATGCTTTCTCGCCCACCTTGTAGACTTGACACAAACCACATCAATTCCATTATGCATTTCCTTGGACCTTTAAACATTTCGGACCTGGTGAAATAGCGTTTATTTTGATTGTTTTGTACACTGATATGCGCAAAATACTTGGCCTATCGTAACGATTTACGCACCAGAATATTCCTAACTAAATTGTCCCTAGTAGCTGACTAGTTTATAATATAGGGTTTTTATTTGGAAAAAGGACAAAAACGTGCAAATACGGAAAATTCTTAACTTATTAGCTGGCTCCAATCTCGATTGCTGCTGTCAAGTATGCCACACGCCATGCTTACCAAAAACGATTAGCTATTGTCCTTTTTTGTCAGGACTCATTTCTAACATCAGATCCACCACCTGAATTCGTTCGTTTTCGCGACAATCCAGGTACCGCAAACAGTTTTTTTTCATTCCTTGTTTCAGCTAATCGCAGAGCCTTGAACACAGCGGCCTGACTGCTAGGAAATCCCATGACGTAGCGCATTCTAAGAATACCTCCATTAGCGATGCGGAACGGATTGGTGGCGCTGCGTCCAGCATTACAGTTCTCAGGGAGCGTCAAGGTGTGGATTGTCCGTCATCGCCTGTCTTGCTTTTTTGTCGGTCGGCACGATGCTTACAATTTTCCTTGCATTTCATTACAATCATTGACCGACTCGAGGATCGCTCGCCGAATTCGGCAACTTTACACGTCTGCAGTGGCTCATCGTGTCAGAAAAAAAAGAAAATAAACGACAAAAATATAACCTCGAATATCTTCACAGTGTATTTTATTGCGTTTGGTATACCCATGAGGGCGAGCTACGGCCTTTCTAGACCAAGGTGTACCTTAAGAGAGGCAAGAAGGTTAGAGTAACGCCAAGGCTAACCGGAATGTAAATGATCTTCCACGAAGTGGTCGACCTCGCCATACAAACAGTAGAGGCAGACATTCCACGATGTCATCGTGCTCATTTCACCCACCGGTTCTGAATAGAACACGGGAGTGAGCGTATGAAGGCCGACAAGATCCCCCTGATTGCAATCCCATTGAGAACCTAGTGAGATGACTCAAGAAGAGCCGACAAAATGAAAGAAACACATCTTTGCAGGATTGCACGCATAATTGCCACTTCTTGGGCCAACTTAGATGAGCACTTGAGCATCGTATACGCACTTTGGTCAACATCAAGAGCACGTGGTATCTTGATTCATTGAGCAGGATGGTGGACCTACCCATTATTGAACATTCACATCTGGCTGTCCTTGTTTGAGTGTACCTTTTGAATGGAGTAAATAATGTTGTTTTTCTAACCACAACGCAACTAGTACTTTTTCACTTTTCTGGTTTGAAATTGAATTTGCCGACAAAGTGCAACTTTTTTCTGGGCATGAAATCATAAAATGGACGGATTTCCATGGTAAAAACGATATCTTCGGGCAAATAGTAAATGTGTCATCTTGTGCGTAAGAATTTGCGCATCCATCATTTTTTGAAATACAAATACCTTGACTACTTTTTGAGTTACGTCAAAAAGTCTCAGACGGGGACTTCTTTTTTTGCTGAGTGTCTATGAGGTATATAATTTCCCAGAGTTTTAAAACAATGGAGGAAGCCTATGAGTACGCGATCATTTTGATAGAACCTTTTTTATCATAGAACAATCAGTGCAATCAACCGTTGACCTCTGGAAAGGAACTTTATTTGTTTAAAAATGTTTAATTAAATACATCTACCGATAGACGTGTTACTAGTAATGCAATCCATATCGGGTACTAGCAACAGGAACTTCAAACAGAGTTGAAGAGACTGATTTAAGATGACTTCGGAGAGTAATATTAAGAGGTTCATAGTAGAATTGACTCATACCATGACGAGCATTAAGTGATATCGTGTTTGAAGAATAACATTACAACTGAAGGCGAAAGAATCAATATGGCAGTGACATCGCATCGTATATGTATCATAGTTTATGTCACCTCAGGTCATTAAATTACTGCCGACTCTATTACATAAACTTTTAGGTGTATATGTACTATTTGTAAAAACTATACTATATTTTTATTTTGTATATACTTATAGGTCTGTGTCTCAACATGATGTTTGTGTTCATGCACTTAAAACATAAACAATGCCATAAGAATATATTTTGTAAAACCTGCAAAGGATATGTTCATAAAAGTGTATTAATAGTTCAAAGATATTTAAACTTTAACTCTAGTTGAATGACATGTAGTCAATGTATCAGAACAAATGAGGTCTCCTGATGAAAATTATGATTTAATTGATTGCATCCGATATCTCGATATTAAAACTATTGACTTAAGAAATATGAGCGATAGGGCCTTTAATCCCTTGAGATTTGAAAGTATATCCAAATTAATGATGACCAAAATTATAAATTCCCCAAAAGTTCTTACATTACATCTGATCATTTCGTTCAAGTTCATTACCCATAGCAGCTTCACTATTTTGAATGTCAATATAAGAAGTATATCCAAGAACTTCGTAACCTTAGCATGTTTTTAAATAATATCACAATAATTGGACTAACTGAAACGCACTTGAAAGAAACCCCTGGCTATACAATCTCCCGGTCTAACTTATAGTATATGATATAATTGGTCGTTGAAAAGGTGGTGTAATGATTATATATCAAGAAATGTAAAATATAAATTAAGAAAGATTTATTTGTGCCACTCCTAACGACGAGCCTGTTTTCATTGAAATTGAAAACAAGACCCATAATATATTATAGCTGGCGTAGTCTCGATCTCACACATCATAGATGACTTTATGTGTAGATATTGATCCGCTAGACAGACTGTAGACCGCAGAAAAAACTATGCATTATATAATGGGGGACGTCAATATTGATCTTCTCAAAGATGATAGCGATAGAGCAACTCATGAATATCTTGACTTTCTATATCCCATTCTTTGATCCCCACATTTCTAAAACCAACCAAATACCGAGAATACAGCGACACTTATAGAAATATCTACCCCCCCGCCATAATAATGAGAATTTTGTTGAATCAGCTATTTTAATTTCCGATAACCGATCATCTGCCAACATACTTAGCAACGGATGTAGATTTGATACACATGTTAAAATGAGAAAAATACATATATAAGATAATTTAAATACGGGTAATATTGTCAAACTAAAAGAGACATTATCATATGTCAAGTGGAACGAAATTCTTGATACGAATAATGCCTATGATGACTATAACACGTGTTGTATCTAAATTTATGAGTTCTACGATGAATGCATTCCACTTCAGAAATGTTGTTACACATAACAGAAAGAACCAGATCATAAGCGCACCCATGGAATACTAAATGGCTATTACGAGAATTGACACCATAATAACCTCATATAAACTTCTTCATCTCCAACAGGACCGACTCAAAAATTTAAAACTTATATAAAAACTTACACAACTTAATAAGGAAACAAGCGCAATATTACTGTAATAAATTTGAATCTGCCAGAATAATATGCAACAAACATGGAGATCGATTAACGAAATCATTGGTCATGGACGAGGACATGTCCCACAAGTAAGTTTAAAGGAGTGATTCTGGTATGTCATTACTACTCCCCAGAAAATCAATAATTCAATAACTTTTTTGTCAAGATCGTCCCAAATCTCCTCAAAATCCCTACACAGGTAAAAACTATTATATTATCTTCATAATCCGTATTGCAGTTAGTATTATATGAACGCAGTAGTCGAAGGGAAATAGTTAGATGATTTATAAGTGTAATCAAAACAAAAGTGCGGATATGATGACTTGGCACCGGTTGTAAAACGAGTAGCTCCTGAAATAGTACTCCCACTTACCATGACTTCAATTTTTTTTTTTTTTTTTTAAAAAAATAAAATAAATATCATAACAACCACATACCTTAAGAGTCCCAGACAAAACAAACAACATGTATTGCGAAAGTAAACCATTTAATAAGAAAGAGGATGCTGAAATGTTCTAATTACCGCCCTGTGTCAGTTCTACAGTGTTTTTCAATCCTCGAAGCGATTGTTTTTAAAAGGTGTATAGATTTTATAGACATCATAAAAGACTAAATGAAAACAGTTTGGTTTCCGAGCAACACACTCCACATACATGGCATTATTTCACTGGTGACAAATTACTAAAGCAGGGGAAAATAATGAAGCTACAATTGGAATATTTTTGGATATCCAAACATTCGACACATTTACCCATAAGATATATTACATAATAGAACTATGGTTTCGTGGAGTTGTTAACACCTGGTTTACAAACTAGTTACGCAATAGACAACAGTAATGTGTATTATCAATCATGTGAATCTGAACTAAAATAGTATTTGTGGTGTACCACAGGTTCATACTAGCCCTTGCTATTTATACTCTATATTAACGATATTGCATACTGCACCTGTATTAGACTTCATATTGTTTGCTGACGACACTACAAGAGGGTTGTATCGCCTAAAGACATTGCCCAGCAGGTTGAATAATTAATAGGAATTGAGAGAAGAAGCAATTGGTTCAGGCCATCGAAATATTCAGTGACTGCCAGTAAACTATTACATGGTGTTGGGTACACCTGAAACTTACTATGAGGAATGACTCTGCCAAATAACGACAGCGAATATAATATGAAAACGAAATTAAAATATTTGGATACTACAATCTTGAAGGGGTCCAAAATACAATTTCTTGGTGTATAAATAGATGAAACTCTTACTTGGAAATGTCATATTGCCATATATCTAAAACAATGCAAAAACATGGTGTCTTAAACAACTTCAACCTTTCACTCCCGATGTCTACTTTATTCCTTATATTGTTCTCTCATCTTACCTTACATTAATTTATGGAATCTTGATATGGGGGAATACTTGTAAAACGTACTTAGATAAACTACCAATCTTCAAAAATGGGCATAGGGCAATATCAAATACCATTACAGAAGTCACTGCACCCTTAATTGCAAATACTAATGCCTTAAAATAGTAATTATCAACCTATAGCTTGGTGTTTTTATTTATAAATACTCTACCAACCAGTTACCGGGTATAGGTAAAGCGTTTTTACAAAACGCGCTGATATTCTCAGTATGGCCCGAGAAATATCCCAATTACAATCTTACCAGAAATAAGAAAGTTTTCACCCGATCAATCTGTGCGAACATCAGGCCCTATCCTTTGGAACAATTGGGCACATCTCAAAACTCGAAATCAGTAACCCCCTTTCGTAATCATTTAAACGTGAACTTATTTCCAATACAAATTATACTTTTGAACATTGTCCTATATACTTATACTGCAATTCTTGTTTGATGACAATTTGAATTTAAGGTGCATGAACTTGCTATTTTCTCGTTTTTATGGACTGAATGTCCTTGTTTTTTTTAGTTAGTGATTGGGTAACTTATACATTTAGGGGTTGACCCCATCTGGTTTTCTCATTGGCACTTTTGGTCACTCCTCCATATTTTTTATGTTCATCGTTAATGTATATTCTTGTGTATGTGATGTTTTTATGGCAATAAATAAAGTTGAATTTAAGTATATTTATGGAACTCAAAGCAGGACGACTCGCAACGTAAAACCAAACTGGTGACGAAATAGATTGTGTGGCATGACCGCACTATGAGGCAAGCATCTAATATATCAAGGGCTGATTTTTTCAGTGCCTTGGAGGTGCACCCTGTTAACAACGCTGACCATGCATTTCTGGGTAGCATAATCATGCACTACGACAGAGGTGTATTTGCTAAATACACTGCTGGTGAATGAATCTATTGAACTTTGCCATGGGAATTAGGTTTATTAGCTCATAGTGAACGTTACCTACGATGACCGAACAAAAATGTTTATTTCTTCACACCCTGATATCCTCTGAGTGCTGCACAAAACCTTCGTGTTTGGTATAAAAAACATACAACCATCTTTAAACATGTCTAATACTAACATTCTTATTTTGTTTTCTCTGGAATCCCTCTTTTTTACAGAGGACTGGGCCAGCGTCAGAAAGCCATTGTCACCAAATTGACCTTTGGTGTACATGGAACAAGAGAAAATTGTTTGACGTTGTTCAACACATCCAAAATAATTCCGCTGTATAAATCACGAAGTTATGTAAGCATAGAACCTCATAATAAATTGTATTAATTTTAAAAACATTTTTACCTAAATTAAATCGTGTTACATAATTTTCCGACATAATATTACTTATTATATTGTTACGTATTTTTCCCTTGGTGTGATTCTCTTCTTGGGAATGTAGTGCCATAGTGTACGAGGAACAAGGGATGGATTGGTTGATTCCTTTAAATGTTCAGAGCAGTAGCTTGTAATCATCTTTTCACTATCTAGTACTAGTTGACAATCATAAATTGACTCAAGTTTGTAAATGGTGAATTTTAACAACTAGTTATCAATATGAACATTTTGTTTGGAATAGACTTTATGAGATTTATTATATTAGGATAATCGCTTTAGTAGTCTAGTTCACCATTTTATTAGTCTCAATAATTGTATGTGATTTGAGTACCCCACACAAACTGCAAACAGAAACAAGTTTTTTGGTGTTAATATATCTGAATAGTCCAAATAATATATTAAAAGTCTACCAAAATCAACCTAGTGGAACATGTAAACAAGGAGAAACGTTTGTACGGGTAAAAATAGAAGTTGTTCGAATTGATTTGATTTAAACGAGTACCAATTTATTGGGCTACTCCTTATTTCCAAAGGTATAGTTTGTCCTATATCGGTCTACGCGTTATAGTTTTAGTAACAATAGGCTCTAACAGTTCAAGGTTCTCTGGGGTAAAATTCATAGATGGTCCGATTTTGATCGGACTGGTTGTAAACTGTTAAATTTGTCCCACTAGAGAATGAAATGTAAATAGATTCTTTGTTTGAACTTTCTATATAAGAATTTCAGAGCTATGACTAGTGACCATCACCATAGACCCTGTAGCCCCCAGTCACATTTTGCGTTCGAATTATGCAACGAATATATAGATTGTGTCACATATAGTTTTGGGTTCTTACCATTTAGACGAACAATTGAACACCATTTTAAACGACGATATATCTGAAAATTTAACGCCCCCCATTGTGACTTGAACCTATTTTGACTCCTAACTAGAACTACAACCTGCAGATATTGGCAAACAATACCTTTTTTTAATCCTGAGAAACTGTACGAACACGTGGCATACTTTCGATACTTTTTCCGAACGCGTTTGATACTTTTCATATTTAGACCCCTGTATAAACCTTACCCCCTTAAAATAATGTTCCCACTCCTTCTTGATTTGTAGACTTTTTGATATGTTGTTTTTAAAGGTATTTTCTCAATACAATTCTCTTGGAAGTGATTCTGTTTGCAATTAGTGTTGGGTTAAGGCAGCATTGATTCTCTTTTGACTGGCCTATTTACTAGAATTTAGAAATTCAAAATTTGACACTGTTTTCTTGTGTTGTACGGTGGCTCACTCAGTCGGCATTTTTTGAATTTACACTATTCAAGTTGCTGGCGTGACAGCGTTTCCCCCCAAAAGCCCGAATTCGTCGAAAAACAAACTTACTTAAAGCACTATAGTGAATTGCTAAATCAGAAATTCAAACAAATCAAATCACACTTTTGAATTTTTGAAACAGTTTAGTTTCTAACACTTAAGTGACCAGGGGTTTTCACTCCCGTTGTGCCCAAGGGGAGGGTTCCATGACCCCACACTAGGAAAACCACTTTCCCGAGGGAATTTGCACGACATTTTATACCACATTGGATGATCATAGACAACCCCAATCACAGCAATAAAAAATGAGATTTTGTTATTTTGGGTGCAAATTAGGGGCAAAACATTGTTGTCAAAACACGCGAAAATTGGCCAAAAAGACGAAAATTCAAATGAGCCTTGCGCTTACATCAAACATGTGAAAATATTTTTGTTGATACTATTTCTATAAGACCCAAATACTTATATGTAACACAACCAGCAGTTTTAGGGAAGCCTTTAGTTTTTATGGGTGTTTGCAAAATACACGTCATTTTCCATAGAGTTTGTACAGTAAGCTTTGGCAACGTACATGATGAATGGTGTTTGTTGTCATCACATAAAGGGTTAATTATTTTTAATGTTACAAAATTGTTACTTACATGTATGTGTGAACTTAGATCAGCAAAAAAAAAAATTGCCTCTTGGTTCTCGGTTTCTTATTCTATTTTTAAGAAATATTCTCAAATGACTCCGTTAGTGCCCAAGGGGGGGGGTTTTCCATGGGACCCCCCACTAATTATCTCATTAACGGCTTGGCCGATTTAATAATTTTGGGTATGAAAGAAGCGCATTTAAAAGTCAGACAATTACAAAAAATTTCGGCGGGGCAAAATCCCACGCGAAAGCGGCCACGCGAAAAACAAATTTTTGTGGGCCCTGGAACCCCCCTCCTGGCCACTTACGTTGTTAACATACTCTCCATGTGTAAAGTCTTAATGGAATCTAATAAGGATAATCTGGAATGTTTTTTATCATTAATGTCGGTACGACACTGAGTTTTAACACATAATTGAAATGGAGATCTATCTTTGAGTACTGCTGTTTTCTTCCTTTTCTATCAATTTTTGTTCAGTTGGAAAAAAACTTATGAGAATTCCTGAGACATATGCTTCACTTCGAATCATTCCAACAAATTTCTACTATTTTTGCCTGTTTCGGGTGAATCACATGGTAGCTCTTAAAACGGGGATCGAAACTAATCGACAGTTACAAACAAATTCGTCAGTTAGAACAATTTGTAAAATTCTCCAAAACGTAATTAAACATTTATATACGTAATAGCATTAAAAGTAACAAGAAAGTATCCTTTTATAAAACGGACAAACTTTCCAAACTAAACATATAACAACGTCGGTCTAACCATAGTGAGACGTTTCAAATTATTCTGGTAACTTAAGACTTAACAACAGTAAAGAATCTACGCACGGTAGACATTTTCCGATTGTCTGCATTTCTTATTCGAAGATGATCAGCGGCCGTTTGCGCAGTACGTTTATATTGTCAACATTTTTTTCACTAGCGTTGGTTCATGCCAAAATACTCGATACTTTAAGGCAACTATCGTCTGTGTATACACTCTATAATGTTATCATATCGGAATAAGAATAATAATAATTTCAGATTCTTTTTATAGCCATCTCATCTGTATATCAAAATTATTTTTTCTTTTTAGCAATGATATATCAAATGCTAAGATTATAAGGATATTTATATAAATATATTTAGATCATCGTCTCTGTATTGTCAAATTACAATTTATACAGGCTTTAACAAGTTGTTATTCAATATTAACGGTGCATTTCGTGATTAAAGCCATCTTCATTTTCTTTATGACTTTAGATACCCTCATAAAATTCTTCCAATTTTCAGTTGATTCTGACGGTCCATTTGAGATAATGAGCGATGTTCGTATCAATATGCCCCATAGACCACTGGTGTAAATTCTGTAAGTTAAGGATAGAAAATACAAATTAATAATTTTCTTCAAATTGATTAAATTTGCATTTAAGGTATTGGCACACATACTATGCTTAAGCCACAGATGATATAAATTTCACGGATGATATAAAAATTTCACGTTTTAGGTAAGGTCGGTGGGGGGGGGAGGCTGTGGATCAAGAAATTCCCCTTTAATTTGCGTTTTCCTTCAATATCAATATCACTTCAAGAAATTTTTAATATCTTAAAGCTAGTCCACATAAATCTAAAGTTAAATTTGCTGCGTTAGTTTAGAAACAAATTGGTTAAAATTCTCCATTAACGTTAAATTCAGCGTGTATCTATGTATAAACATAAAAGTAACAAGAAGTATCCTTTTATAAAAACGGACAAACTTCCAAACTAAACTTTATAACAACGTCAGTCTAACATAGTTAGAGTTAGGTATTTTCAGCAAATTACTTATGCAAATAAAAGAACGACTTTACAGCAAGAATAATATCCACGGGTAGACATTTTCAGCAATTGTCTGCAATTTCTTTGTGAGATGAACAACGCAGCACGTTTTGACCAGTAGTGTTATTAATGGCAGACATTTTTAATATAGCGTGGTTCAGTGGCCAAACATACTCGATACTTAAGCAAACTATCTTCTGTGTATACACTTATAAGTATCATAGCGGCAACATAATACAAATAATAATTTCAGATTCTTTTTATAGCCACTAATCTGTTCTATCAAAATGAGTTTTCTCTTTAGCAATGATATATCGAATGATAAGATTTGGATATTTATAATAAAATATATTAGATCATTGCGTCTTCTGATATTTTTAAAATTACACTTGATACAGCGGTAAACCGTTTAGTCAATATTAACGGTTGTATTTCGTGAAGAAAAAGCATTTCATGGTTTCTTTTGATTAGATACCCTCAAGAAAAGGTATTTCCAAAAAATTCAGTTGATTTTGGGCGGTACGTTTGAGAAGATAATGAGCGAATGTTCGTATCAATATGCCCCAATTAGACCATGGTGCCACTGAAGTTAACGGATAGAAAGAAAAAGACAAAAATTAGAGAAGTTCTTCCAAGGGATTAATTGCATTGAACGATTAGGCACACATACTATGCTTAAGCCAACAAAGATGATATAAATAAATGTCACGGATTGATATAAAAAATCAAAGTTTTAAGTAGGGGGGGGGGGGGCGAGGCTCTGGATCAAGAAATCCCTTTAATTTGCGTTCTCATTTTAATTACCTATAATCAATTCAAGAAAAAATTTATTCTTGAAACATAGTCCAATTTCAATGTGAAGAGATATATTTTACATATTTTTCTCCTGTAGATAACTGGCGAGTGATTTATACATTGACAACAAAGAATAGACTATCGTAATAAATTTTCACTTGCTTTGCTTCGTGATACATGTAACATTGCGAGCCTCCATTAAAGACGCTGTTTGGTGTTGCAAATCCTTAGGCGGAGCGTTCTTTCTTAACTTTCTTAGTGTTCTCAAAGGTTCTCATTGCAAAGCCTAGTAAGCGGTTTGCAAGAAAGGCCTAAATCTTTTTGAATCACAGACATTGTCAACCCATGTCTTTAATTGAATAAAATAAACTACAGGGTGTATACTGTCAAAATGACACGGGAATCATTTAAAACGTTAATGACCCGATCATGCGTCGATTTTCATATTAATCATTCAAGTACAAATTGAGTAAAATCGGTCAAGCCGTGTTGGGCCGTTCGTTTTGAAAGTAGAAGCATAAAGAGGCTCATAAAAATGAATCGTAGGACAGTATTGATTTATGTGGTAAAAGTGTTGCCTAGAAACTCACAACGAATTCATCTTCTTCACCATAACATTAAATACATTAACGAAATAAAGTGCACACATAACCATGAATAGCCCCGGGACGAGTTGAAAAGTTGTGGTTCTGGAACACTATTTGCGCCATTTATTTCTTAAGCATATTTTGACAGGGTAACCTACTCAACAGGGTTAATTTTCAACAGGGCCCTGTGTTCGCATAAAAGTACAATATACATAAGACATAAAGACATAAAAGTATGCATCATTGTAAATGAAAGATATATAGCTACCAACAACATATGACAAAATTAAAACGAAATACATAAATTTATATTGTTAAAAATTACATGAATTACATTAGCGTATAGTGCAATCACAGCATTGATTTGCTAAAAGTAAATGTCCCGCGGGGATTCTTGGTCCTTCGCCGTTAGAGAGCCAAATACAGCGGATTTGTCTATGCTTTCGAACTGGTAACCAGTAAAGGCTGCGAAAATGCGACAATGTTATTTGAAACAGCTTTCTAGCTAAGTTGAAGTTCATTAATCTCCTTTTTGACCAACCACATTACGACAGTGTCAAGAGGCAAAATGAATGCAGGTCATCAGTCATCATCTCAAAAGGTGCACCTTGGAATAAATCTCTCTTCTTGTCGTCTTCATTCACTGGTGGCATTCACTGGTCGCATGTCTTCATTGCTGCTATCATCGATGACCTCCACGTAATCCTGAAATTTTAATATACAGATGACATGACATTATAACATATAAAACATCTCAGTAAATATTATTTACAGGTGACTATCTTTGGAATTAAGAGTGCTCAATTTCAAATAAATATACAGGATGAGTAAAAACTGAACCCAGATTGTGTCCCCCATTTTGCATATTTTCAGTGGCATTATTGGAAGGCTTAGATTAATAGCTTTAATTTGATGCAAATCAATTGGGTCACATGCGTGTGGTGCCTCCTTTCCATGATATTTGGAAAAATAGGTGTGAAAGTAATCATAGTCCGGCAGGTATCATATAGTCCGGACTCCATAGACGACAACGGAATAAAGCGTGAAAAATAATGTTGTGTGAAGAGTCAACTGAATCGATTGCCCTATTGTTCACCATTGTTCCCGAACTGTGAGCCCGGAGGACTATATCTCCTGCCACACCGGTCTAAAAGATTATTCACATCGGTCAGGTATGGTAGTTGGGTAGCTTCAAGTAGTCGATTTTGCGCTATGTCCACGGATTCAGATTAAACATGGTTCAACGAAGCAAATCAATGTCAAGAAGGAAATCAGGCTACGTATTGAGTGCACACTAAATGTGACGATATTTAATAAAGTAAAGTAAAGTCTCGTGCCGAGCAAGCTCGTGCGCGGAGTGCCCATCTCTCTTTCCTTAGCGTTTGGGCCAGACTCCTCCGTATTATGTTTGCTGTGGGGGGTTCGCCACTCCTCCCGCACAGCGAGTCTGTTACTTTCCCAGCATTGAATAATGCTGGTACCCATTTATTTAATAAATGTAGTCACAAGTTACCATTGATGCCCACTCTACCTTTTTTACGCCTACATCACTTATAAAAATCATTTGAAAAATAAAGTAACCTGATACATGTGTCAAGAGTTGAATGTAACATACCATGCAGAGAAACAAACTTGAGGTAGGAAAATGTTTAAGTATTGTCTTTATTTGTAGACAAAAATATGCCACATCATTATAAAAAGATACTCTGAAAGGCATGTAGTTCCCTACGCTTTTGGTTTTAAAAATAACCAAATTCTTCTATATTATATCAATGCAAAAATTCACAGCTTTCATAGACTTTTCATTTGACGCCAATTTCCTTTCTAAGTCAAAATAGTCGACAAGATATCACCTAAAACATGTTGGCGCATTGTTTTGAAAAAAAGGAGTACTTAGTTATCCCACAATTTTTTGCCCGAACTCTTTAGTGGTACGCCACTGTTACACCGTGTTATAATTATTACATAACACGGTGTAACAGCCCCTAGACAACCGGCAGCGTACAAGCGGCACATAGAGCGATATGCGGTTTAAAATCACATGTCTCTGCTGTGTACGCTTATATGCCTGCCTATTTTGTTGCGGTTTATGCCCGCGGAAAATATAAGCATGTATTTCGCTTTGGTAGGCAGCCCGCATAGCCCGGAGCTAGCAGACATTTGTAAAAACATCTCAAGTACAAAAGGTTTGAGTGATTAAATATGTAGAGACACTGACAGGGATCCCTGAAACATAATCCTTAAGGTGACTAGCCATTTGGTCTAATCCCAATGGGTCTAATGGCCATTTTTCTAACTGCATTGGTCTAATACATTTAGTCTCAATAACCATTTAGGCTATAAATAACCATTTAGTCTAATATCCATTGGTCTAATATTCATCTTGTTTAAATTCATATCGTCTAATAATCCAAATCTCAATAACCGAATTGGGTCTAATTCCAATTGGTCTAATACCCAACTGGTCTAGAATCTTCCTTTGGTCTAATTCCAACATGGTCTAATATCCATCTGGTCTAATACCATTTGGTTCTAATATCCATCTGGTCTAACATCCCCCCCCCAAAAAAAAAAAAACTGGTCTAATATCCCTTTGTTCTAATATCAATTTGGGCTAATATTCAGCTAGTCTAATATTCATTTGGTCTAATATCCATTCTTTGGTCTAACGGCCATTGGTCTAATATCCCTTTGGCCCCAATGTCTCATCTGGTCTAATCTCCATTTGTTCTACTATTTAAATCAATGTTTAAAATCAATTACTTTGGTTTAACATCCAAATGGATATTAGACCAAATGGATATTATTAGACCAAGTATATATAGACCAGGTGATTATTAGACCAATTGGATATTGACCAATGGGATATTAGAGCAAATGACCTTAGACTAGATGATATTATAGGCAATGGGAATTAACCAATTGTGTTTGTAGTTATTCGAACCAAATGGTAGTAGCCAAAATGGACCTAGACTGGATGGGCATTAGACCAATGGATATTAAACTTCTGTTGTTAGTAATTGGATAGTTAGACTTTAGTATTAGCACAATTGGTATTAGACAATATAGGTTAGACCCGAAAAAAAAATGAAGTAGACCAAATGGCTATTAGACCAAAGGGGAGTAAACCAAAATGGCATAAACCTTCTTAAGTCCACAAATGGTGGCCTTAAGGGAGGGGCCAAGACAAAAGTTTTGGTACCGGGGTCAATTTTTAAATTGATCCAATCGTGCTGAAAAGTTACCATGTTATGTGTCTAACCACAAGGATTCAGAAAAGGTATATTTTGTACTATCTACAAGGTAAAGTTTTAGAGTTATAGACTAAAAACAGCAAAAATCAATAAAAATGGTAAATTCAGTTGTACAGGTACAAATTTTTTAGTTGCTCCGATTTGGATAATGAATGGTGGGCAATTTGTTGGTGGAGCTCAAGGATCAAAATAAGGATAGGTTGAGTGCCTCAAATGCTTTCTTAAGAAAGTAGGGGGGAAACCAGGTCCATTCCATGAATGCAATGGACGTTGACGCTTTGACCTCCTTTTAAATTTGGTACTGTTGTATTCAGTATCCCCTGAACTTCATTGAACCTTCTCAGACAATTAAGTTTTTACTCTTGGATCCGGATCTTACGCGATTACGTCTAGGATACGATCAAGTTGTTGGGTGTGAGGGAAGCTTACTGAATGCTGTCTTTTAGTGGATCCTTTTCCCAACAGGATAACATGATGTCATAGCTAAAAATTGTGAATGAATAAAAACAATAGGTGATCTTAATTACATATGGCTTTTTACTAGTATATGTAAGAAAAAAAAAAAAACACAAGAAAAACCTCCAACTAAACATTATACTGTAAAAAAACTGTTCAGAAAAGTGGTGCAAAGTAGTGTTAGTCCTATACTCTCATTGTAGACATTACATTCTTGTCTCGGCCTAGCACGTACCAAAGATATGAAGAATATCTTTAAAGTTGTTTCAAAATCAATTTCCCCCATTAAATATAATACAATCCGTACAAGGTCCAGTTTTCAAGTCGAAATCAGTCATCAACTTGTCCAGCCTTTGCCCTTCATTTCAGTCAAAAGACTTCGTTAAGTTTATAGTTATGGCCCAGCCTGAAGGGTTTAAAGAGAAAATTACAAACCTTTAGCGTAGATATGGTCCAAGTTAATGGCCTACCGTAAAATTGAGTATATACACAATTTTATTGTTGAAAATGATAGATAAAGGGTGTGTAGAATAAGAATCTTCCGGATGCCACCTTGCATC
>JAMKCH010018128.1:0-35128 GCA_023653785.1 Ophioderma brevispina
CTATCAACAATTTTCAGTTTTCAGTGTGGTTTTCCATGTGAGTTAGTAAAGCGTTTTCAGTGTGAGTAGTAAAATACCGTCACGTTTTGAAGACTGCTCTAATTCAACTATTTTTCAGTGATTCGTGGCGTTTCAGCGTGATTAATAGATGGCTCATGATTTCCAGTGGGGCGTTCCATCCATTTTCAGCGTGGATTAATATAACTTACCAGTGGAGGTTCATTTTTCATATAACCATGAATATGTCAACATATATACAGGGCATTTGCATTTTGAATAACAAAAGAAACTCGTTTCAGTTGGATTTTCAGTGGGAGTTTCTTTCTTTTGTTTAAATTTTTCAGTTGTTTCTGTTCAGATTTTTCAGTGATGTTTTCAGTGATTTTATTTCGTAGTGACATACCACAAGTGCTAAGAAAATGCCCATACAGCTACAGCAATCATAGCCTTATCAATACTTATTGGGCCCAACAAGATTTTAAAAGCACGATCCCTCAAGTACTGTCGGGCAGTGCTAATGTTTGTTGCCCACCATCAACGCCATATGTCAACCTCATTCTATAAATACTATAATTAGAGTCTGAGGACAAAATAAGATAAAATCATTTACTTTAACATTTTTTAGAATCAATTTTAGAGGTTTTTGGTGAGAGCCCCCTGCGTTAAAGCACTTATTCTCACATTACAAATTCTAACATCATATTCATTTCCTTTTTTATCAATTAACAATTTTAAGTACTTACAGTAATTGTTATTTTTGGTATTCACTTAAACATCATTATGTTTGCTCATTAGGGTCAGTCGACACTATTCAACCCTAATTTTAAAGACACACTTAGTGCATTTTCAAACACCAGCAAATGACTCGTTGTTAGATTTTACATTTAAGTTACTTTTTCATTTACGTACCCCTGGTTCTGGTGGTAGTGACGGAGGTCTAGTGACGGAGGTCATAGTTGAGTGGGGGGAGGAAGACTGGGTGGAAGAAGGTATGACCAGATACCATGCATAAGTTATTTGTTTAAAGTTTGCATGTTACAACATTAGATCAATGATCTTCAATCTTTCAAGGTGTGTGGCTTCAGTCATACTCCCGCCCACCAATTTTTCTAGTCTTGCTATTCAGTTTGGAGCTTGTATATAGTTCTATAGCACCCTGCATGCATCATTTTATTTTATAACAATTGGCTAATATATAGCCAAGACAGCCCAATAGTGACATGCCCTAAATTAAAGGGATGCCCATAAAAACACAAAAAATAAAGGGCACCTAATCCTCTTATCCTTTGATTGAAATTTTAAAAACTGAATTTAAATACCAAAGCATAATTATTACCCTCATATTAAAGGCCCTTGGGGAATGTCAAAACCATGACTAATTGGCCTCAGCTTCACTTCGGGCATAGTCTTGGTTTTGACATCACATGGGCCTATAATTTAAATCACCGGCCCCCTCATAGCAGTCAATATTTTGTATACTGGGTTAAATTGCAATAGCCTCGTTCTCAGAACCCCCCAATTTCCCCCGGAATTTGTCAAATATTTGGTGGCTGATGAAAGTAAATTTTTTTTCTCATTTACGACCATGGTGAAATCTTAGGGCAAATGAATGATTCGGTTGTGGATGTTATGAGGAAAATGTGCCACATTTTGGTCAACCAAATTATACAGAGTACTCTAGGGGATTCCAAAATCATGTTTTTAAGGCTCTCATAAATCAACATGGATTGGGATTAATCGTTGTGAAACTTTACATCATATGTTTGGGGTATAGATCATCTAAGTAAAGATGAAAACCTCAAGCTATCCAACTTTAATCAATTTCTTATTTTTCCCTTCTCTCTAACTCATTCTCTCTCTTTACCCTTCTCTTTCTTTCTCCCTCCTCTTCCCTCCATATCTCCACCACCTTCCCCTCCTCTCCCCGACCCTCTCCCCTCTGTCTCTCTCTGTCTGTCTGTTCCTCTCTCTCCTTCATGCACTGTCACACTCTCACTTTTATCCTTCAGGAATGTGGATTTTGTATTAGACAAAAATCCTGTGAGAGTAGATTAGATAAATGGTACAGTATACCCTTTTAAAGCTGCAATGAGCAATTCCATGTATCAGGTGTCCCTAAAAAATTGAAAGCCCTGACTTTTGCACTAATGTAAAGATTCCATCAAAAATATTATCTGAAAGGATTAAGTGGAGATATATTTCAATGGTACAAAAATTGTGAAATTTCTATTTTTCATATTGGAGCAAATAGTAAATTAAGCCTAATATAAAGAAATATCAATGCACTTGCGTCAGTTTGACCAGACTCATAATCGCACTCCCCAGCGGGGCTTGTGCCTTTATTCGTCATCAAACTGAGTGTATGTGTATTGATTTTTTGCCAATTCACCCAATGCAAAAAGATTCAGCCATAAACCTCTAATTATGTATGGGTCATCATCATATCAAGTACCACGGCAGCGGTTGGTACCAGGGATGCATACCCAGCCCTAGAGGACCTCGGGGTGATGAGAACCGCTGATAATTGGCCGACTTTGTTTAATTTTTTGCAAACCCTCGGGGTGCTTGCGTTGTCTCCGCACCCCGGCTGGGTACACTAGTGAGTACTGATAACTTTCTCTAGCCAACCTTAATTCAAAATCCTATATTCGGCAGCAAATCATAATGGGTCATGTTACATTTTTTAGATTTTACTTCAATTTCTCCATTTATTGATCATTCTATTTGATAATAATAATAATAATACAAGAGTTTATAAAGTGCCTACTTGCCAAAGGATACTAGGCACAAAGAAGGAAGGAAGAAAAACAGGAAAGCTAGATGTTGGAGAAAAGGTTTGTTTTAAGAAACTTTTTGAAAGTCATAATGGAATTAGCTCTCTTGATGGCAGGGGGCAAGGAGTTCCAGAGACAAGGGCCAATGATGGAAAAAGCCCGGTCTCCAAAACTCCTACACGACCGTGAGACCGCGAGACACTCTCTGGCAGCTATGGAACGGAGAGAATATGAGGAATGTCTATGACTCAACAGTGAATAGAGGTAGCTGGGAGTGGCAGATTTCAGAATCTTATATGTATGCACAAGCGTACAAAATTTTATTCTAGCAGAAACAGAGATCCAGTGTAATTCCAGAAGCAAGGGGAAGTGTGTGTGCGCTTAGGCTTCTTGAAAATAAGCCTGGCTACTCTATTCTGCAATTTCTGGAGGCATGCAAGGTCTTTCTTGGAGACACCATTAAGGATGGAACAGCAATAGTCCATTCTGGACAGGACAAAGGCCCGAACAGCATTATTACATGCATTAAAGGTCAGAAACCTCCTGATGCGACTTAAATTACAAATTTGCCAGTTTTTAATCACATTACTTCTCTAAAGGAGCACGAAAGAGAAGTAATGTGATCAGTCATACTCAGGCCACTCTAAGAAGACAGGTGTTTGCTCGCCAATATGGCGCTCACATTTTCCCTTCCCAATCCAAATTCAGAGGCTTATATTCATCTACAATCTTGTTCGTAATTGTTGGGACACTTTGCCATGCTTGAACTTCCCGCTCCCCTGGATCAATGTTGGTGATTAGAAGCACACACGATCAAATGGCCTACATATATGTATCCTAACAGTGATTAGTGGGTGTAGGAGGGTGTTTGAAGAAGTAGAGAAACAGACAAACAAAAGAATATATATGTTTTCCTTTAAAAAAAATCTTAAAATTTCCTTACATGACATAATTGAGGCAAGTGTCCCAACTAATTATGACCCAAAATTGTAAGTCGGCATATCAAACTGCAAAAAAATTGGGCACTTAATGAACCACTTAATTTTGTGCAAAATTTTTAACGACGTAATTGGTCTTTATGTATGTGGGCAATTTTTAGCCTATAATAGATAGGCTATTGTCATCACGTAGCAAATTAGAGTAAGAAGCCCAATATTATATCATTAACTAGTCTCTCATGTCTTGTCCAATTCTTTTGAAACTCGCAGGTCATGCAAGTAATGACATTTATCTGAAAAGTTGTGGATTTTGAAAATTCTGAGCAGATTTTGCGTTTTGGGGCATTTTGTTTGGCCTTTTGTGTTTTTGACATGAATTGTGTTGGTAGGCAAAGATTATGCTGAATCGTCTGTTGTCCTACAATGTAGCTGCATGCTGTGTGAAAGTTGAAAGCCATGCATTATCAATGCTGACCTAGAGAGGCATTGCATTTGCAGCCTAGTCTGATAACCACTTGGCAGTAAATTTCATATGGCATCATCATCTAGTAGTACAACCCCGAAAAACAAGCGAACACAGAACCCAAACTGGTCCGAGAGAGAGAGATACAAGCGTTAATCGAGATCTGTAAGGAACCCACCGTGCAAGATAAAATTGAGTTGAAGACAACTCAAAATAGGGATTTCCCTTTTCGCGATCACGTGACCGTTGACAGGCAGCCTCATGTCCCATGTTGGTTATGCACACACAACGTAGGTTCCAAGTATTTTGAACAGTTGTTGAAAAAGAAATCCCAACATAATTTTTATTGAGAGAAATTAATTCGATCGGTATTCAATCTAAATAAGTACATATTCATTGTTATTTGTGCGAGATTAGAACTTTATATGATTTGTATGAAAGGGAGCATCGTAATTTAATCACAGCAAGTGCCAATCAAAAAAATGTGCCGTAAACCGGCCACTGCACGTAAACTTTTGTCTCTGTGGCGAGGGGAACCACATTCGTTTGATGATGAATGACCGTGTTTTGATATCATGTTGGGCCTGGATCGCTTATCCACCTGATTGCTGTAGGGGAATGATAATCGGCATAAACAGCGTACTGCCGAATCCTCTGTCGATGAGTATAACGAAAAACAGAAGCCAAAATATCGCTTTTAAAAACCTCCTGCTTGAGGATTCCATTTTGGCATTGTTTCCCGGGTGTTCATTCAAGCATTAACCGTCAGGTCGCGCGGCGCGGCGCAACTACTTCAGCTATTTAACCAATGGCAGATGAAGGCCGCTCGCTGGTAACTTTGGAAGGGTATCGCTGTTAAGTTCCGTGTGGACGTGCGTCGTTGTTAAGAGGCGCTAATGAGGATTAAATTAATTTTTCGTTGGTAACGCTACTTTCGAAAGTAGGCCACAGTCTGAACAAACCCTTAGTACAGTTATGTTTATCAACTTCATTTAGCACTCTCCCAATGTCCTTGATTTGGAAATTCAGTGCAGACTCTATAGTATAATACAATTTTGGTTTTCACTAGACCATACTTGGTTTCATTTCAACTTTTATGCTTTCAACTATATAGCAGTGGTTATGTGTCAAGCCATTTTCATCTTCGTAAGACTCCTAGTTGTGGGAGATATTAGCTGAAATACTTTTGTCGAATACCTTTCATCAACAACCATCACAGAAACATATTTGTTGTTGAAACATTATATAACAATATTGAAAACTCGCATATAGGATTTGGCACAAAACTATGATCAGGCCCTTAGCCTTTTAAATTGTTTCTTATTTAATGTGGCAAATTAAATATAGTGTAAAAGACAAATGGCTAAATATTAATCGCTAGTCATTTGTCTTTTCACAAGTCTAATAGTTTTATTGTAATAACATAATTTCTACTACCTATTTCATTTTACACTTGATCTTGGAAAAATTATATTGTGTGAATGTTTTTTTAGTTACGGTTAAAAACCCAACTTTGTCCTGGCATGTTTACCTTTGAAGTGTGTTTACTAATTAAACGATAACAATTAACAGATTTTGAACACAGAAATTTTATAACCAAAGATTAAATTAATGTACATCAACATCTGAAGTACTTTGTGGAATCATCACATTTTAATAGGAAAAAAGTATTCTAATTGAGAGCTGTTTTTAAACAATCAACAAAAGTATGGTGGCAGTTTATTATTTTTCCTGTTCTGTAGCATGCATTGTTTGAAAAAATCAAGTAGGCTATATTATAACTGCAAATGCTAACCTCAAAGCTACTTTTACATGAAATAATCTGTCTCAAACAAGTCAAAATGTAGATATTGTAGGCCTATTCACTCACTAATACAATAAAGTTTAAATACAATTCGTGTTTTGATTTTTTTATTGTGAAGAACCTGTTATTGATATAAAAAAGTTAAACAAATTTGTAAAAGTTTTCTTAAAGATGTTAATTTTGAAAGTCCTTTTAAACTAATATATCATGCATTAGACTACATGATATTCCAATTATTCAGGCCTATTATCTTCTTAGCCATTTTCATTGTTTTGCTATTTTATTTCTGAAAAGTATCTTTTCCATAATCAAAATAAGGATTTTGTCCACTGCACTTCATTCAACTTCTCACATTTACCAAAGTTGACTGAACTAAAATATGTTTGCTTGCAAGCCATGGCAATCTTTATAATGCATAGAACATGTCCTTAATGGGCCAGGCCTGGATTTAAATCATTAGCAGTGTTATTTATGAATTGCAACTTAAATGGAATGGCAATAAGCAACAGGTGTTTTGGCCCCCTTTATCCTTGCACTGAGTTAACTTGAAACAGCCCAAATTCTCTTACTCCCCAATCAGTCATAAGTGACCTGTACAAACACACGCTATCTCATAGGGTGTATTGAGTTCATCCCGCAATGCACCAGTTTTGAGGACTTTCACCACCGCAATAATGTGTGCATGTGGATGCCAGCATGGGATTCAACAAAATCACATTCTTAAAGGGGGCCTGTCATGCAAGTATCGGTGGCACTTTCATCTTACTGTGTATTTTAATAAAGTGATACCCTTTCCAGGTTTCATTATATCTTTTTGTTTTTCAAACAATTTATTTTCCGTTTGCGAATAAGTCAAAATATGAACAATATTATTTTTTACTAAGACTCATCTTTTAAAACTGGTTTGCATTGTGAATTATGACGTTTTGTTAATCGTTAATTTACCATCACAGTGCCTTCTGTTGACTACATTTACAATAGTACTGCTATTCTCCAAATTCTGCCGAGGATGGCAGATCCCCTTTAACACATAAACACTGACTTTTACACCCTATGCATTCCTGTCCACAAATCACTAGCACTTGATGATTTCTGCTTGGTATTGGGAAATTGAGACATAATTTGGTTGATATATCATCATGATGAGTGCTCATTCCACAAATATTATAATAGTCCTAGGCATTGACCAAATTGTTTTGAAAGTGAAACTACAGGCAAAGTGAAGACTGAGATTATGGAACACAATAAGATGTTGAGGAAGTCCCTATCAAGTGAAAATGAATTTAAAAAAAAAGAAAGAAATTAAAGCTCAGATTAGTGTTGCATATTTTTGTGGGGTTCACATATTAGTTAAATTAAGTATGACAATTAAAGTAACCTTTAATATTGCAATGATTAAGGCGCATTTGTAAAAAATCATACATATAAAAACAACATTTTTGGCTTCACTTCATCTCAGATGTGAATTAATACTCTGGTATATAATATAGATGCCAAAAAAGATGCTGTTTTCTTTGAATGGCATCATATTGATAGGCTACTGCTCAATTGGATTGCCTCTGGCTTACACAAAATGCAGTCATTGCAGTCCTATTTTGCCCAATAAATGTGTTAAGATGGTGAGTTAGACAAATTTGTTACCCATTTCAATTTAGTGAAGTTCCATTTAGATTCCAATGTTGGGCAGTTTTGACCAACCTTTATTGCACTAAACTGCAGGCAGGCTAATCGTCAATATATTTCCTTTTTTTCAGTGCAATTTTTCCACTCGTCCATCACCCTGTCAGATACTCCCTTCACACCAGCCCTAACCAATCCTAAGTCAGAGACCTACACTCGGCTAGCTCGGCAAATCACCACAGCATGGAAGCTTTGTTTGACAACACACTAGGCGAACAATTTGTCACTATTTTGGAATTTATGTAAGTATAATGGAATGAGCCAATTGAATTGTTAATATACCATGGCACCAAGAGAAAGCAGCTGGAGAAATATCTTTATTGAGTCATTAAAAATAATCTTGAAAATTGAAGTTCACAAATTTGATTTTGTTCATTAGTTTCTTTTCTCAGCAGTAATTATGATATGTGAAGAGCAAACCCAGTTATTTGACTCCATGCAAATTGTCCTTTATTTTTAGAACAATTGTAAGAGGTGGCAACACAATTTTGACAACTGATATTAGTAGGGACTTGCACGAGCTATTATCCAGCAAAAAAGCAGAAAAATCCATGGTAGGAATCTTGCAAATATAGGCCTATAGAGATCATGGAGATGATGGTAGCCAATCTCTTTCAATATAGCAACTCACCAAGATGAATCAAAATAGATTACAGCAATACAGACACAAACAACAAACCGATTGAGGCACTTTGATGTGGGTCGGTCATGGGTGAAAACATTGCTTTATCCACATGGACATTTCCAGAAAGAACCCGTATTTTTTGCATATTTGGACATTTATCCAATGTGTTAGTTCACACCTGAAGTGAATAAGCCTAACTACAAAAATACAAACAAAGAAGACACTTTTAGCCTGGTGGATGGTCTACTTTTGCCGGCGTATTAAGAAAAAAACAAAGCCAACAATTCTTGCCCATTTGGTGTGATTATACAAAGAGAAAGAGCAAAGTAGCATTGCATTGTGGATATGCATGTTAGCATAGTGGCTATCACGTTTTTCAGCAGTGAGTGGCCATTGTTCGATCATCAGTAGGTCCAAGCTAGGCCTTTGCCGTTTTCTTGGGTACTCCAGACTGTGAGAACTATGATTTAGCAGACTTATAGATGGTGAACCTTCAGTTGGCTAACAAGCCTGAGAATTTCCACTTACTATACTTCTAAAGCTTCACTTTTCTCTTTCTGCTCTTTACAGTGAAACAGACTCTGGTAATGTGGTGAATAGTACTGTTTGACCTTGGTACATATGGTTTCTATGATGGCACTCAACTGTTTGACATCTTCAGTACTGCTGTACAATCAGGTCAACTTGGTTCTTTGACTGTCTTACCAGAAACACCAGAATGGGAAGTAGGAGGAGAAGAAGCTGGTATGTGATATTCTAATTATGCAAGTAAACAGTTCCATGACCCATATTTATATATGTCGTCAGGTGCATTACATAATGACGGATGTTGAATTTTTATCATTTTTACGAAATTCAGGGAAATGATACTAAATACCAAAATATGTAATTTATAAATATCGATATTAGAAATTTTTATTATATTATATTTACAGTTCAAAGCGGTGATTCTTGGCAATCCACTCAACATCCGTCTTTATGTAATAAACCAAATTGAGCAGATTCGTGATGATGCACATTGTTATGACAGATGTTCAGAAAACGCCGATTGTTATTTTCCATAATGACGGATGTTGAATAATGCTTTAGTTTAGGGAAAATTCAACATCCATTTCTATGTCATGAACATAATCGCTGATTTGCGTAAATTTCGGTGTGACGGATATGATGGTTAACTTTTCCAATGTATTACATCCATTTTATCAAGAAAGAATTCATGAATATTAGATAAAATAAATTTCCAGTTGTTAATTTCGTTTCTTGATCGGATTTGATTGTTTGAATTGTATGTGGGGATGTGTACGGATCCTCTAGAGTTCATGATTTTTCAAATGGGATTTTCTCAGAAACAAATATTCGCATTTTCTTTAACATCCGTCGCTATGTAATACAACCAGCGATATGTATATACATCTGGTTTCTATGGTGGCACTCAACTTTTTGACATCATCGGCACTGCTGTACTGTCAGGTCAACTTTGTTCTTTGATTGTCTTACCAGAAACACCAGAATGGGAAGTAGGAGGAGAAAAAAACTTGTGATTCTTTAATTACCCAAATCCACAGTTGCATGACCCCTTTATGTATCTGTATTTGACCTTGTTGACCTCATGACCTTTGCCCCCCAAATGTTGCAATCCGTTAGGAATTCAAGGAACACTTCAGACCAGAGTACCTTTACCTAAGTTGGAGCACTTTTTTTCAGAGCTTGAATGTACCGCGGTCCCTGTCTGATATAGGGATGGGGAAATGTCAGAAAGGTCAACATTTGGGTATAACTTATCTGTAATGTGTATTCCAACCAAACCTGTTTATCTTGCAGCTTATAACATGATGCTACTACCCATGTCATTCAGTGCCCTGGGAATGCTACCCTAGGCAGTCCACAACCTACAAGCAATCCATTCAATTTCAGAGATGCCAGATTTCAGATTTTTATCAGAATTAAGATTTTTTTACTCCAAAATTTCAGCCTATTTTTGGTAATTTTTACCCAAATTTATATTCGCTTTTTCAGATTTTTGGGGTAACACTCACTGGCATCTCTGCAATTTGCCTTAGGTGAAAAATTTACTATTAAGTAACCAATCCCACCAAGGGATTGTAGTAGTAGTAAAACCAAAGTTTTAAATCTGGTTTTGTCCCCGCAACCGGGGGTGGCCGGATTCACCTCACATTCGTAGCAATTGCCCGTTCTCCCTCCTTCCACTTCGCCCGATTCAATGCATCCCCCATCCTCAACCCAACCCTCCTACTCTCCTCCTCCACTTGCTTCCTCCATGTCCTCTTTTGTCGGCCCCTCTTCCTCAAACCACCCACCTCAAACTCAAAAGCCCTTTTTAAAACATGCTCTTCATCCTTCCTCAGCACGTGCCCATACCATCTTACACCATTCGCCTTCGCCAGTCGGTCAGCCGCCTCTTCCAAACCCAACATCTGCATCAAATCCTCAGTCTTCTTCCTATCCATCAATTTCACACCACACATTGCTCTCACTATTGCTCTCTCTGCCCTTCTCAAAATCCCCATCTCATTTTCACTCAAGCACCATGTCTCACCCCCATACAGCATCACTGATCTCACACAACTCTTGTACACCACCCCTTTATCTTCAAAGGAAATCTTCTCCCAAGTAACAACTCTCCACATTCTCTAAACTTCACCCACCCATACCTTACTCTGGCTGTCACAGCCGCCTCACATCCACCACCCCCACTAATCCTGTCCCCTAGGTATGTGAACTCCTTCACTGTTTCCACCTCGTCACACAACTTTTCCACCTCCTTCCCCACTCCCTCCACTCCCTTCTTGCATCTTCCACACACAGTCTCTTGCCAAACTTGGGGTCACTCTCTTCATCTTTGTGCATCTCCCATGAATCCATTTCCCACATTTCTCACACCACACTGAATTTGCCCTCACCCTCTATCCACATATTCCACATGGGTCCACCTTACTCACTAACACCTCCCCCTCCTCCCCACTCACCATCACTTTAGTCTTCCCAAGGTTTACCTTCAGGCCCTTACTCTCAAATGCCTTCTTCCACTTCCAAAACTTGCAAATTTTAATTGCTGGACTGAACATGCCATTAACATAATGGCAAGTGAAACTTAATAATTGCACATGTTAAGTGAAACTGTTGTGTTTGTATTTGATTAGTTGATATGCACCGTACATCACTCACCTTAGCTGAAATGGAATTTGACCCTGCCTTATCGGACCTGAACTCTCCAGAATACCTGGCTTTAGCAGAACAAATCAGTCAAGACTTGGAGGCAGTCTATGCAAATCTACCAGGAGCTCAGTTTGTCACAAATATACAATTCATGTAAGTTAAAGTTAAATTAAGGGAAAGTCTATAAACTACTTTGTTAACCTTTACAGATTTCAGCAATGGTTTTAAGCAATAGAGGGTATGCAATAGGCTATTTAATCCTAGCAACGCCATTACGTAATCCCAAGTTATGTGCTGCTCCCGACTTGTCGCCATCGTGGAGGACAACCACGGTGTGTTTACAAATGTACGCTGTATACACCATGCACGACCAATGTCAAAGTATTTCAACTTTCTCAAATTTACTTACAGCAATAAAGCACAAATATCTCACTAAAAGACCATTGGCGACATCAATCTTTACCATATCCCAATAAACACAGAAAAAATCCTGAGAAAAAAATCCGAATTGACAGTAACACGGCCTGATCCAATGTGTTGCACATGTATGCAATGTTCAGTTCATTCCTACGAAAGTCCAGTCATACCATAGTCATACTAAATTGTTTGCGGGTTGGGCTGCAAGATTGGTTGTTATCAGGCCTAAAATTTTGCTGAATATTCTGTGCTTCTTGAGCTGTTTGGTAAGTAAATGTTGTTTAAATTTTCCGTTTTGCTAATTAAAATCTTTCCGATAGATTTTTGTTATCATTAGGAAACACGCTATGAAAACAACCCATTTAACGGAGCTTCTCGCATTCTCAAACAAGGACACTAACAATCGCGCCTCCTATTATGTGTAAGAGTCTGAAAAACTTAAATAAGGGTAAAGATACTGTGAATTCAATTGTCACCGCGACTGCTAAGGACTACGTAAATTTAATAAACAGGAATCTTTACTCTATAGAGATAACTTAGGACTATAACATCTCACAAGCAGAAGCCGTCGAAAGAAAACGGAAACATTAAAACAAACGCACAAACTTGGCCAAATAAAACAAAAATACACGCGGGAAGAAAATAATTAGTAGGCCTATAAATAGTCCATCTTTGACTCTAAAAGAACAATACATTTTTGTGGGAAAAAAATCGCCAACGACGTTTTCTCATGTCAGGGAGAGTTCTTGTTTCTGCGCGGTCACACGGGGATTTTCCATACCGGGAAAGCTCGGCAGAATTTGAGGCCCTTGTCCGTTATGGAACGATTCGCACACCATTACACAAAGTAAAAAATCAGTAATTTGCAGCTAAGAAGTTCTTATTGCTAATAAAATGTGAGAGTCACAATAATAATAGCTAAAATTTTCCAGATAATTTTACAATGATTTAATGAAACCTCGGAAAAAAAATTTAATGAAATTAGCTGAAATTGGCTTCTTCCGGGTTTGTTTCTATTCCGTTGTTTTTCTCATGTAAGTTTAAGTGCTGATTTAAGTGCAATTTTCGTGAAATTTCACTTTAATATGAGTTGTTTTCAATAAAAAACGTATTTTAAAAACATATAGAATTAGAATAATTCCCTGATGTTCCAAGGCCCTCTACTATGGGCTAATCTGCCTTCTTATATTAAAAACTCCCCAACTTATCTTCCTTCAAAATTAATATGAAAAGAGTCTCATCAATTCGTATAGTACTGTCATCACTTCCTAATTTTCTCTCTTTCTACTCTGTTGTACCTCCTTATCCTTGGAATTTGACTGTCGGCTGTCTTTGTCTTTGTCCAATGTAATTTGTATCGTATTGTCTGTCATGTCCTTTTTTTGTCTTGATTTGTAATTTCTCTTTTTTTGTCTGTATCTTGTCGTAGTAACACGTAAGTTAGGTGAGGTTACTGCATTTTCACGCTTAGCGTTTAGCAGTGACCTCGTTCATCACTATTCTCTAATTTTAAAAAAAAATTCTCTAATTTAGAACAAACTTGGTATTTCATTAGGAAATTTAATATAAACACCGCTGAACGAGCCGTGTCCATGTGGTTTCACTCGCCAGTGTGCAGCATAGGCTACCTCCAGAGCCCTCCAGGTTGTCTTCCAACATGTCGCTGCTCGGCCATCCGTAGATAAGTGGGTCTTACACAAGAGGTGTTACTAGCTCATGACGTAGTATTACATACCCTCTATAGGGCTGACAATCAAAAAAGAATTGTTTTCACACTGAGCACAATGATCAATCCAATTTTAAAAGTGCTACGAGAGATTTCACATACCAAGTGTTCCTAAAAAAATTGAAAGCCCTGATTTCTACACTGATGTGAAGCTTTCCATAAAAAAATATTTTCATCTGAGAGGATTAAGTTGAGAATTGCTTCTTTGGTACAAAAATTGTGAAATTTCTAATTTCATATAGGAACAAATAAGAAATTCAGCCTATGTTTTATATTTAAATACAGAGGGTAATGCACCAGTTTTGGGAAATTTCACTTCAATAGGGTCATGTAACCACATAAAAATCATATTCTTAACACATAAAAACCCTGACTTTAATGCTCATTTTAGCCTACAAAGTGTTAGTACTTAGGGAATTTTTTGCATGATTATGAAAATGTCTTGTGGGTCTTAAACTTTTGGAACACTTTTTATTACCAAGTACTGACATGCGTTTCGTACAGTACGGTATAGGCACATTGCTATGTATCATGGGATTGATTCAAACCACCCTCTGATTGAAATATAAGCAAATCAAAATCACCTTTTTAACTTTTAATGCATTTCTGTAGCCAAATACAAGTAAGAACTCTATTGAGTGTCTATGTTTATGAAATCACTACATATGGCATAATATATAGCACAGAATCTCTTGTTGCATCTTTAAAGATTAGTGCAACCATTTCTGATTACTAGTTGTGTACAGGCCCGTGGAGGGGGCACACCCCCACAGATTCCACAAAGGGTCCACTTTTTGGTGAATTTTAGAAGTCCAAACTTTAGAGGAATTATGACAAAAAAGTAAACATTTGGTGATGAGATTTTCAAAAGTCCAAAAAAAGCACCATTTTAGGGGTTAGGTCCACTTTTACCCAAAAGGGTCCACTATTTTGAGCTCCTGCACCCCCCCCCAAAAAATAAATCCTGCATACAGCCCTGGTTGTGTATATGGAATTGCACTTCTTAGTTACAAATTAAAAGCTTCTCAAAGGAAAGATTTAACAAGCTTTCTTGTTTTGTACATTTTACAATAGTGGTCATTGCCATTTTTTTAATGTTGAGATATATGGCCATCTTGTTAATATCTTTTGGTAGAAATTGTATGTTTTTCTTCTCAGACTGTCCTGTTTTTGATATATAATCAAATATGTAATACTCTTCTGATGCTATCTGCTAGGAAAACGAAGGACACCTTTCGAACCTAACACCTATAGATAATATCTATCACTCCTGTACCAACCCTGGCTTGATCGCTTAGTTGGCAAGAGCATTGTGCTAGTAACACGAAGGTTGCTAGTTCGAATCCGGCCAAGCCCATATGTTTTTTTTTTTTTTTCAACACTATTGTGCACTGGCCATCTCCAGGGAAAGATTAATAAATATACATCCTTGTTTACCTGGAGAACTAAGTTGTTAAATTCCAAAAGTGGAAATGAAATCATCATGCTGATGATAGTTGAACATTAGATGCCAGGGTTTGTCATGTAACTGGTCAGGTGATATCTATCAAAGTTCTGATATTTGAGAAGAAAATGACAGATGGAGTATCTGCAAATCTTGATTATAAGTCCATTGAAAATGTATTCAAAATTCTGACACCAGAAGGTTCCTGTTTATCCCTGCAGACAATCTGACTCATGTGGTATTGATGAAGTTATCGAAAATGTATTCAAAATCTGACTCCCAAGGTTTTCCTATTTTATCCCTGCAGACAAACTGATTCGGGTGGTATTGAAGTTATTTTTGACTTGAATTCTGTCAGTTTCTACAATGAGGAGGAATTGTTGTCTGCACTGCAGGAAGTAGTGGACACTGGTGAACTCGGAAATTTAGTTCTATTGCCACAGGAGGTGGAATGGATACCAATAGATAGTAAGTTATAATGTGGATAAGGTTGTGAAAAAAATTGATAGAAATTTACAATACCTGTTAGCAAAAGTGTTTGCTTCAAAGTTACATTCGCATTCTTAATGATTAGGGTCTTATTTCACAAAGTTCAGATTAATCACAAGAGAATTTGAAAAGAGTGATTCTTCTTAAAGTAACTTGGGATTTTCAGAGGATCCAATTTATTTAAATTTGCACTTAATTAAGTTATAGAATACTTCCCAAGAATGTTTCGAAGGTTTTTTGACAAACAAGTACAAGTAAAACCCAAAACTGTATGTTTTTAACTTTCCTGCTCTCCTAGTATCACAGGAGCTAGCAAGCATTTGTGACACATCTCAAGTACAAAAAAATTAGGTGATTAAAGAGACATTGGCACATTTGAAAAATTGTGCACCCTCAAGATTTTTAAAAATTGATATTTTTGCATGGTTGTAAAGCTTTTATATGCATTAGCCCTCAGCTAAAATGATTAAGACCAAATCAGCTTCCTTATAGGTAAACAGAACGTCGCCGGCGACATTAATTCAGCAGACGATGGAAATGGTGTTTAACACAAGAAAACTTATGGAAAACTTAAAAGTTAGCCTACAGATTACCTCCCGGATTACCTGGATGTCTAACCTCTTACTAACGTCCCTATCTGTTTTTTGAGTATGTTATTTTTATGTGTAAAATGTATCTCCACTCTTCCAATGGCCTTGACTATCATTTGAGAGCAAATTAAAGAAATTTCATATTTCATGAAAATGTGCCAGTGCCGCTTTAATCTGTTGACAGCCTGACAGGGATTCCTTAAATTTGATTTTTAAGTGCTGTAAATGGTGCCTAGAAAAAAAAGATAACACACAGGTTAAATTTTTAAATAGATCAATCAAGTTGAAAGGTATACCACATTTTTTGTCTAACCATATGGATTCCAAAAAGATATAGTTTGTACTATCTATAGCCTAAAGTTTTGGAGTTATAGGCTAAAAACAGCAAAACCAATGGTCAAAAAAAGATGGTCAATATCAGTTATACAGGGGTCAATCAAATTTTAAAGTTGCTCCAATTTGGATAAAATGGTGCAAATTATTGGTGGAGCTCATACCATTAAAATAAGGAAATGAAATATTTTTGATTTTCTCAAATGCTTAGTTACCAAAATAGGTCAAGCCCCATTGGACATTGACCTTTTGTGCCTCCTACATTTTTAAATGGGTAAAAATTCAGTCATTTCAATACGCTGTACTTTGAGAATGTTAAACTTTGTGAGTGACTGTTTACTTTGTAGGATCCATATACGTCTTCATGCCGACTGACTATAGAGTGTATGAGAGTGACCTCAAATTAACAGTTGTTATAACAAGAACAGGAGATGCATCTGTAGCTGGCTCTGTCAGTAAGTAGTAAACACGGCATACAATGTCATACATTATTATTTATATCAGGCTTCCGAATGGTACAAAGAAATCCTTGTATTGTACAATTTTGGTAAAAGTGCCCAGATGCAATGCAATATTCTTTTGAATATTGTATTGCATCTGGGCATTTGGTATGGCATCAATGAACATGATGAAGCACTGTCGTTCAGACTGGTACTGGGGTGTTTGATCATGTTGATCAAGACTTGCCACTTGGACTACAACACTGTGTCAATGCAAGGTTTGGTTTTAGTCAGCCTGATATTTGAATAATAATAATAATATTGAATGGTTATTGCACCTTTTTTGGCATCAAAATGAAATGGCTGTAGATGCTTTTAATCTCCGGGTATGTTTGAATAAAAGCAATATCGCATGTAATCAATAAGTCCTGAGGTATAAAAGAGACAATACAAGATATGTTGGTCAAGATTTACGGGGGCACCAAGAGAAATTGCAGGCCTGGGGAACCTTGGACTTATGGGCCCCTTCTACCATACAGCCCGGAATACAAGGTTCATTCCATTTGTATGGGTCCTGTAATTTTTTACAGGCCCCTAGGACCCCGAAGGCCCAGAGTCAGTTATCCCCTTTGATCCCCCCCGGTCGGTACGCTACTGATATTTTCCTATTTATACAATACATTACATTTTCTGTTGTTTACATCTCTTCTAGGATTGTTCACCATAAATGGTGAAGCGCAAGCAAACCGGGACTTTCCCCGACTGGATACACGAGTACACTTTGAAGCAGGTCAGATGACTCGAAGAGTAGAGATTGATATATATGATGATGACGAAGCTGAATTTATGGAAACTTTCAGGCTGAGAATAACAGACACAGAGGTGGGCTACATCCATGGTCCTAATGATTATGCACAGATCACAATAATTGATGATGACTGTAAGTCACATATTTTTTGGTGTCAATAATGCTCCTTGAGCGAAACTGTTTACTAAGCCGAGGGCTGAATTTGCCAAATTTGAGTCTACCTTTTTAAGATTAAGTTGTACTTCCAAGATTCCCAACAAACACACTGCCCCAAAAAACACCAAAATATGCACTCTCAAATTATGCAGATAAGCCCTGTATTACTCCCACTATATGCCTGCAATAATAGATTCACAGATTTGTATGATGGTCATTGGGGTACTGTGACTTTGAGGGTACTTCCATGCCACAAATATGGGTCTCATTTATAGCCTTCTGGTGTATGAATGATAATTTTTTAATGCCAATGTTGGTGTATAAATGGGGGCTCTTTTTTCAATTTTTTAAACATTTGTTGGAAAATTAGCCCAATTTTCTTAATATGAAACCAAAATTTTCTAAAAATTTTAAAGTCAGCCCAATTTCCTCAATCTGAATCCAAAAAGTTTTTCCAAATTTGGCCCAAAATCTGCAGCTGTGATATTGCTATGGTTCCCTTCATCGATAAAACTGGTATGGGTCTTCCAGACTCTCGGAGATAGGTCCCTGCCTAAACTAAACTTATAACCCCCCCCCGGCCCCTCGGCCAAAAAGGTTGGACACTGCTGCTCTATGCATTGTGGCCCTCTCTAACACCTGTAAGTGATATGTCTCCTCCTACCCCAATCGCTACTCTGAAGTTGTCCTGTAGTTGGAAAGTGGTAGCTATGTTGTAGACCGTAATCCCTTCTAGTGCTTACACTATAACTACCATTTTCCACACAGCTGCTACTCGGTATCTATTCTGTTAAAGTCTTACTTTAGTCCTGGGTTTAAACCAGTGTTAGTCTTACATAAGTGGACATTTGTTTTCCTTCTAACATACTCTAAAATGTGCTGTAATGGGTGAGAAAATTCATCATGGATGGGCTGGAAGGGCCCATCCATGAGAAATTTTCCCACCCATTACATTGAACTTTCACTGAATTTTGAAAGGAAAGATCCACTCATGTAGCCCTGGTTTAAACCCAGGAATAAAGTTATACTCCCTTTTAACTAGAAATTTTAACCACACAGCTATGGTGCAGATTGCTGCTGACTGTACACTTTGCATTTATGTGGCAAAAACATGGAAAATCATCCCTGTGAGTGTGTATCTAATGCATATATGTACCTTACAGGTTGCACACCACCAGATACATTTCCATTAGATTATGTATAAAATGGCCCTAATTAAAACATAAATTTCTCATTAATGAAGCAACTCTGTTACTTTAATTATGCATTACCTTGGACTGCTAGACCCCTGCATCCCATTCAGCAAGAAGAATCCATAAGTTGACCACAGATTTTTCGAGCTACTAAAGCGTGAAGACCGATGAGTTTTGATCCCCTCTGAAACTGTGGCTAGCTTGAAGTATTCCTATGGGGTGGGTGTAAAATTAGTACTGTAATTCTTCAGTAGAAAGACTCACAGACTTTGTTATTTTGATATTGTGCTGATTTGTATCATTAAAATAATTTCTAAGACAAAATATGGCTCAGGAAATTCTGGTTTTTACCATTTTTCAATTTTAACTTGGACTTGGCCTCCTATTTTACCTTTTTTCTAAACACTCTTGACCAGATCTATTTAGTGATCTGGAATCAGTAGCCCAGTATCCACTCTGTATAGCTACTGAGCTATTACCATGAAGAATATGATCATGTACAAAGCACTTGAGTCAAAATGTGTAAAGTAACCTTTACACATTTTGAAGTAGATTTTAATCATATTTTGAAGTAGCTATTTTTTGGCCTCATATGAATACACATATTGCTGAAAAAACATATAAATAAGATGCAGGTTTGCCTGAATTGTACATTAGATCTGTTAAATAGTTTTGGTGATGTTTGCTTGCAGCTGCTTTTGTTTTTGAGAGTTCACATTACACTGTCAGTGAGGGAGCAGGGAGTTTAAGTGTAACAGTGATAAGGAAGGGAGACACTATGGGATCAGCCACTGTGGGTAGTGCAAGTGAGGGAGCAGGGAGTTTAAGTGTAACAGTGGTAAGGAAGGGAGACACTAAGGGATCAGCTACTGTGGGTAAGTGCAGGTGAGGGAGCAGGGAGTTTAAGTGTAACAGTGATAAGGAAGGGAGACACTATGGGATCAGCCACTGTGGGTAAGTGCAAGTGAGGAAGCAGGGAGTGTAAGTGTAACAGTGATAGGAAGGGAGACACTATGGGATCAGCCACTGTGGGTAAGTGCAAGTGAGGGAGCATTGAGTTTAAGTGTAACAGTGATAAGGAAGGGAGACACTATGGGATCAGCTACTGTGGGTAAGTGCAGGTGAGGGAGCAGGGATTTTAAGTTTAACAGTGATAAGGGAGGGAGACACTATGGGATCACCTACTGTGGGTAAGTGCAAGTGAGGGAGCAGGGAGTTTAAGTGTAACAGTGATAAGGAAGGGAGACACTATGGGATCAGCTACTGTGGGTAAGTGCAAGTGAGGAAGCAGGGAGTGTAAGTGTAACAGTGATAAGGAAGGGAGACACTAAGGGATCAGCTACTGTGGGTAAGTGCAAGTGAGGAAGGGAGTTTAAGTGTAACAGTGATAAGGAAGGGAGACACTAAGGGATCAGCTACTGTGGGTAAGTGCAGGTGAGGGAGCAGGGAGTTTAAGTGTAACAGTGATAAGGAAGGGAGACACTATGGGATCAGCCACTGTGGGTAAGTGCAAGTGAGGAAGCAGGGAGTGTAAGTGTAACAGTGATAAGGAATGGAGACACTATGGGATCAGCTACTGTGGGTAAGTGCAAGTGAGGAAGCAGGGAGTGTAAGTGTAACAGTGATAAGGAAGGGAGACACTAAGGGATCAGCCACTGTGGGTAAGTGCAAGTGAGGGAGCATTGAGTTTAAGTGTAACAGTGGTAAGGAAGGGAGACACTAAGGGATCAGCCACTGTGGGTAAGTGCATACTTAGGCAAGTTGAACATGCGGAATTTAATGCAAAATAGAATGCTTGTTTTAAAGTTAAATATTAATCCATCTGCAGTTATGTTTGATCTTTTTATCCACCTGGCTTTAAAAGCAGTAGGGGGATTTTGAGATAGTGTGCAAGTCTGTATGTGTGTGTATGTATGCATGTTCAGGTTGGTTAGGTTTTGGTTTTTCAGGTCTTTGAAAAGTTTGTCCGATTCAAACCAGACTTGGGGTTAAGTTTCAATAGGGGTGGATGATGTAAAAGGTCATGGACCAAGGTCAAAAGTCATCTGAGTTCATGTTCCAGAGTGCCATCTTACCAGTGGGATGACACAAGTTTACTTGCAGTATTTTTGTGTCGCCTGCCTTAAGGCAGAAAGACACATAGGGATCACTTTGTCCGCTTTGTTGTTGTTGATGTCTGTTGTTGTTGTGAAAAGGGGTTAACATTTGCCTGTAATATCCACATACTTTGATGGATTTAAAACAAATTTGGGTCACAGGTACAACAGGACATCTCCCATTTGTTGATGAGGTCAAAGCTCACATACCAAGGTCAAAGGTCATGTGAGGTCAAGTTGTAAGATAGGCTGAAAATGTAAAATTGACCTCGTTTAAAAAGTTGAAGTGCAATTGGATTTGTGGGTTTATGGAGTTTACATGCAATCCCTCATTTGTTTATGAGGTCAAAGGTCACCATCATTTCATAGTCAAAGGTATGTGGAGTTCACATGTAATTCCCAAACGCGACGAGCAGGGCGACCACAGCCGGTAAGGATCGATGTATTTTTTAATATAGTCTGAAGGTGGTGGAAACAAGATATTTAGGGTATCATTATTGTCATATTAGTATTATATAGATATGACTCCAAGAGCTTTCTTACCCTGCATCGGGCAACAGAAATTGCCTTGAAAGAAAAAAGAAATAGTCTTGTCGATTGGTTTGTGATTTTCAATTAAACACATTGAACCACACACGTTGGTTTCCCAACCTGGTGTGGTCGCAACACTTTGGGGTCGAGGACCTTAGGAAGTGCGGTTCGCTATAGTTATTAAATGAATAGAATGACGTCTAAAGCCAGGAAACAGAATTGGGAAATAAGATATATTAACTGTGTCAAGCGACAGTCAAACTGATTTTGTAGTGTTTTACTAATCAATTGAACTGGTTAATTTGATTAAATTCTGTGAGCTTCCATGTGTCAAATCATCATCATTGTCATGTTGATCCTTCCTGTGGATTGTACATTAGATTCTGCTTCTATTTTTAATGATTGCCATTGCTTCCCTGTCGCCTGTAGCGACAGAGTTTCCCGGGTTGTTTCCCCTTCCCCTGACTTGAAAACTTGGCTTGCCATTGATGTGTCTCTCCACAACACACCACCTTAATTTTTTTCTTCACTGGTCATATTTCTTTTTGAGAATATATTATTTTGAGTAATGGGGGGGCACCGCAAGACAGGTGTCAAGAAATGGGGTCTCGGGTCAAAAAGGTTGGGAAAACCTGATTTAGTATTTGCTCTTAAAAATCGGATTTAAAACTTTGGATTTACTACTACTACTACTACTTGTAGCCTACACATAAAAACATTGAGAGAAAAAAACTGCATCTGGTCAAATTAAAATTTGCAAATGTTGCACTATGCTCAATCCAACTGTGCCTTAGAAAATTATCAAAAAATCTTGCTCATTCGTTCTTTCAGTAGCTTATTCTCTTACTGAAAGAATCAAGATGGTGTAATTAGATTCTGTTGACTCCCAGTGTGGCATCCTAAAATGATACCCTTGTTGATAATTTAACTGATATAGCTGATACAGTTGCACTATAGTAAATTTGAAGGATCATGCAGGTTTTGCACATACAGGCATTAACACTATTTTTAACTCATGTAAACTTTTTCTTTTCCTTCAGAAATGTTGGCCATAGGTGATGGGGCCACCATTGGTCTTGATTTCTCCTTTGTCCCACCACCATTACATTTGAACATGGAGATTCCAGAAAGATACTTTCCATAGTGATAGTTGATGATGATGAGATTGAAGCTACAGAAGACATCAAGTGCCTGTTGTCTAATCCAAGAGGCACTGAATTAGGAATACCACATGAGACCAGGATTTTTTTGGAAGATGACGATGAAGGGACCGATGTCTTTGAAGGTGGGTTTTGGCATAAAGCTTGCAGCCAAAAACAAGGGTTCACTCCGAATCTTAAAAGAGTTTGCTTTTCCGTATTTTAAAAAGCGTTTTGCTATTCCAAATTTAAAAAGGGTTTGCAATTTTGAATTACAAAAATGGACAGCAGTCCCAAGTAGGTTGTCCGATCATGGTCAAAGAATAAGTGTTCAGCAATAGAATGACTCTAAGTGACCCCCAGAATGACCAGACCCACACATCTCCCTTGTGTCGATGTACAGGCATACGAATTATGAACTTGATCCATCACTTCACTAAAGCTTGTCAACATTTTACAAAAAGTGTATGTCAATGCGCATGATATATGCTAAGTGACCCATGAATGACATTTTCTAGGGGGTGGGGTGTTATTCCACAAAAGTGCAAATATGATGTTTACCCCCAGTATAGTGAATAGTGAACCTTTTTTAAGAAGTCGGAAAAGCGAATGCTATAGACACATGTTCGGAAAACTGAACCTTCAGAATAACGAACCTTAGGAATAAAGAACCTTTAAAATATTGAGAGCAGGGCCGTAGCCAGGGTAGGTGCCAAAAATGACAAAGGTCCGCTTTATCATGTTGAAAGGTCGCTTTTGGGGCATGTTAATTTGTCCGATTGTCAAAAAGCTGCTGTTTTAATTGTTGTGGTTATCTGAATCTGAATAACTATCGATCAATGCAGTGGTAAATACTACTGGATAATGCATTGCTACTATCATTGTACTGTTTTGTCAATGACGATGTTGATTACTACTATCAATTGTACTGTTTTGTCAATGCTGATGTCGATGTCTCACCCCCAAAACCCCCCACCCAACCCCCCTTCAGAATTTGGTGGCGACGGTAAAAAAAATTGGTGCAGCGAGCCAAAAAACAAAAAATTGTTGTCGAAAAAAGGTTCACTTTGGCAAATCCCACACCCCCAAAGAAATTCCTGGCTACGGGCCTGATCGAGAGGACCCCGTATTATTGACAGCATTTACATTAAAAATCCATTTCTGCAACACTTCAGTTTCAAGTCAAATGCAAAGATAGAAAAAGTCAAAAACTAGGCAGAAGTCTGACCAAGTAGGATTAGAAATGGTGCATACACATTTTCCCAGGGAATATCTGAACATGTTTTTAAGCATTTTATATTTTATTTTGCATTGATTCTATTTTTACACAATATTGGTACAATAATAAGCACAGCTATGTCATCTTCCCAAAAAAAAAACAAAAAAAAAAATCCCCCATAGGCTGCAACTCGCAGTACCATGCAAGCGCTGTTTATATGGAAATTGGTCAAAACAGCTGGTGTCTTTTCAGAAAAGCAGGTGTTTTTTTCAATATTTAAAAGAAAAAAACATTCTACAGGTTTTTTTTTTATTTCAGTCAAAATATTCACTTAAATCATACTTTTTAATTTCTATTTTGTATAGTTTAAATGTGTTTTCATTCTATCAATTAAGATAATTATAATGATTTTAAAGAGCAACTTGTAGGTATTTCACATATACAGTTGTGGTAACAACTCCAGTTATATTATTTTGTGAAATTTTGTGGCAGCTGCACCTGTGCATGTAACATTTATGCCATTAATGTAACTTTTTTTCCAAATCAATCACAGACTAAATTGAGATCGAAGGTGAAAACTCATCCCAAATTATCAGTGTAATATTTTTCTGTAAAAATAACTTCATAGGTGCTGGCGATACTATAAAGAGTTCTGTATCTGACCAAACTTTTGTAATAGCCATGGGGATAGCTGTAGGCTTGGGTGTACTCACAGCCTTGGTAGTCTTGACTGCCGCCATCATCAACAAGAAAAAATCAAAGGCCTTCCACAAACCGGTGAGTTATGATAGCGATGTACAACAAGCCATAAGCTAAAGTTCAGTGATGACCTGACATTGTTTGGGTTTAACTAAATGATCAAAATCTGTACTAGGTTACAATGATTTGGAACTAACAATTGCCTCAATACTGGAAACTATGCTGTGGTTCATAATTTCTCAGCTATGTTATTTTGTATTCCTGCTTCTCTACCAAAACAACATGCTGTCAGATTGTATGTAGGCACATTTAATGCAAGAGAGAGATGCTTGCCTTCATGCCATGGTGAGAGCACGCATGATCTAGTGGAAAAGCGCAGGACTCATGATCATTAGACCTTTAAAATTGTGAGTTCGAGCCCCACTGTGTTCAACGGGTTTGTGTCCCTGGGCAAGATTCTGAACCTCAATTGCCTCGTCTACCCAAGCAAAACTGGGGAGCTGCTATGGGGAATATTACCATCTAACTGCTGATAGGCTTGTGTGCTTGAAAGGCATGTCTTTGAGCAGCCATCTAATTGAAGCGAAATGATTGTGACGATTTCTTGAAGGTGGCTTAATAATAATTGTCAAACATGCTTTGAGCCTATTATGGGGATTAAGCGCTATATAAAAACCTGAGCTGGAGTGTAGCCAATAAAAATATGTTTTGGGTAACTTATTCAGACTTGCATAGAGGAATTCCTTGATGGTTGTAGTACTACTGTTTGATCATATTGACTTATATTGACAGTATTTTAAATATAGTATGTTATTGCACAAAAGTATACACCTGGCACAAAAAGTATATCGGCATGTTTTTCGATCAGTATTGTGCTAAAGTCAGACCATTTTGGAAGTTTTCGAAATATACATTTTGTTCCCTAGGTCTTGCTCTTTCATTTAACACCTCGCTTGTAAAAAAAGCGTGCAAAAATGGCTGCGATAGAGCGCACGAAAGATGTAAACCCCCTAAACTAAAAGTTGCAGTTTTTGGATTTTTCAATGGTCACTGTGTAGTACAACGCAATATTATGTGTGTATTGATTTTGCACAAAGAAGTTTTCCGACTGAATGAGCGAGAAAGCCTACTTGCAATATTGATTGTGGTACACGTGTTCGTATCCCAGTACACTGCAATGCCCATTGAAAAATAAAAAAAATTGCAACTTTTGGTTTTGGTGGTTTGCGTCTTTCGGCCGTTCTATCTCAGCCATTTCTGCACAGTTTTTTACAAGCCAGGTATTAAATGAAAGAGCAAGACCTAGGCAACAAAATGTATATTTCGAAAACTTTCAAAATGGTCTGACTTTGGCACAATACTGATCGAAAAACATGCCGAGATACTTTTTGTGCCAGGTGTAGTTCTTGTGAAATGCCATGTCAGGCCTGAGCCACTACATGTAAGTTGCCCATCTAAAAGGGGAAGCCTAGCAATCTTGAAACACACTATAATATATTAATATCAATAATTGCAGTTTTTGATGCAAAGGCTTTGATACATATGGAGTGATACTTAAAGGTGGGTAACCTTCATGCTCCAATTTTTCATTTTGATGTTTTCTCCCTCACACCAAAAACATCTGATTACAAAGTTTGAGTTAAATTGGTCCAGCTGTTTTGATAGTAGAAGCAAAAATATATTGGCCAATAGCACAGTGTGCAAATGTGGTCGACCACATTTGGAAACGTTTTCATTCATAGCATCTAAAGGAAGCATTTCCTGGCCTTAAATTTCACTGGGGTGATGAGAAACATATGTGACCCACTCTTTCAAAACCCAGAACAAGTCACAGTGACAAACACCCTTTTTGCAATAAAGGTTGTTGTGAATACCAGTTAATCACTAGGTTTAGGACCTTTATTTGTAATGCCTCGCTATTCAAATTAACACAACCAAAGTGGGCAAACTGTCCACATAAAGCACAGGTGAGTTAGCATTCCAGCCTTTTGTCTACATAAAGCACAGGTAACTGTTAGCATTCCAGTCTTTTGCCTACTTCAAGTACAAATGCTTAGAAGCAAAGAATACCTCCAGAGATGCAAAACCGTCATATGTGCGATACACATTTTTGTCAGACTTTGTCATACTTGATTTCATTGTTAAAGATGAATGAGCTGTGGATTTAGATATTTCTGACTAGCTCTGATCAATTGAGGAATAAGTCACTGCGACTTGTTCCTGGGTTTGTAGGAGTGGGTCACATATGAGCTCTCTTTATAATTAATAATTAGTATTAATCTGTTAAAGGTCCATGGCCCGATCGCTAATAGCCTCGCCCCCAGAAGCCCCAGATTTTACCAGAAGTGGTCAACATTATTGTATCAGAAGGAAGCTACTATTTTTCTCATTTACTCTGTGAAATCTTAGAGCCAAAGGATGTTTGGTTTGGAAGTTATGAGCGAAAATGTGCCCCATTTTGGTCGACCAATATTAATTTTACACAGAAAAAAAAAAAAAAAAAAAATTTCCCTTCTGAGAAGTGGAATGCCCCAAATTACCATAATAACACCCCTAAAAAAGAGAATGGTCCGACCAGTGACCCCAGGTCACACCCTGTCGACCTTAGCTCTTCCTCAATTCCGTTTTGGCTGTTATTCAAAACGGACGCGTGTTACCACAGCTCTGCAATATTACGGCCAAAATTAACTGAGATTTTGATACTGGACAAGTTGTCGTCTCATACGGAATACTCCTACTACTATACCATATCTATCTGGAATATATACTGGATTATATACTGGATTTATAGCGCTCATTCGGACGGAATAGACGGAGACTTTTAAAAAAAAAAAAAAAAAAAAAGATTTTACCAGAAGTGGTCAACATTATTGTATCAGAAGGAAGCTACTATTTTTCTCATTTACTCTGTGAAATCTTAGAGCCAAAGGATGTTTGGTTTGGAAGTTATGAGCGAAAATGTGCCCCATTTTGGTCGACCAATATTAATTTTACACAGTGCTCTATGGGGCTTACAAAATCACGTTTTTAGCTCTCGCATCAAAACGGATTGAAATATCGGTGGGAAACTTTACAGATGGGGTTTTGGAGTGAAGGCCAATCTATCAAGATGAAAACTTCATATCCTTAAATCGGGCCATCCCCCTTTAATATTTGTATTAATAATTTGTAATCTGATACCAATTTTGATGGGGGGGGGGGTGGGGGTGAGGTTGTGGATCAGGTCATCCACTGTTAAATACCTGTATCGCAGGGGCTAGAAATTATTCATGAGCTGGTTGTGGAAATGACCAGACCATTTTGAAATTTACATCCCAGTGAATAGAGTAAAAGAAAGTGTCTGCAAACTGAAGATCTGCTAACATCTACTACGTCTATGGCTAGTTTAATTCTTCTCTACAAACAAATTCACAGCAACCCCTTCCACCTAAAAAAAGATAAGAGTCTCGGAAGCTGCGGTACACTTGTGACTGTCCATAAAAAGTATAGCCCTTGACATGAGTAAAAGCTGTATTTTATTATGGAGTTAATTTTTATGTACTTTAAAGTATCAGTACGGAAAAAAGTAAACCATAATTCAATAATCATGTATATTTTTGTTAATTTATTTCAAGACGCCTTAAATAGTCTACTTGTAAACATTTTAATCATTGTTATCTGTTTGATACAGTTGTGGAGTGGACATGAACCGCGTGCAGGTGAACTCACTGATGAGCAAATACTGATGTCCATGGATAACTTTATACTCATGGTGAGAGTTTCGTTGCTATCTGATTCCAGAAAGCCTTAAATTTTGGCCTAAATTGTCCATATTTTGGAATGGAGGCAAAAAGAGGGCAATTTACCCATATTTTGCAGGGAAGGTTACATATCTTTCAGGCTGCACCATAGTCTAAGAATAAAATCTTCACCAGAGGTCTAAGAATCTAACCTTAAAAACACTATCAGAATTTACACAAGAGTCACACTATTTGGAATTTGCAGGAATAGCTTAAAAGTGAAGGATAAGTGTGTAGAAATCTCATGTTATATTTTTCAACTGAAAAATTGACAGAAAACCAAGAAAACAGTAGTGCTCAAAGACACGACTCTCCATTCAATTACATGTAGTAATAAGTGTCTGTACAGACAGTAATGACTAAAACATCATTGTTATAGGCTGGTTTTGGTCTTACCACAGATAGGTTATGTTAGGATACCCATGCTTGTTACAAACATGTAAAAACATGTAAAAAATTGTTTTTTGATGAATTTGTGATTTTTGCGATTAGTAAATCACATATTTTGAGCCATTTTTAAATCCCATTTTGTGTCAGATATCAAGGACATTTGACTATTGATTCTGTTTATTATTTCTTTGTTTTGCAGCAAAGACTTGTAGAGGGACAGCAGCAAGTATCCAGTGGAGATATACAATCCTATCAGTACTAATGGTAGCAAATGCAAATTTCAGTGTAAATAAATATTTTTTCAATCCCTTGAAAGAATTAACCATGAAGTAAATTAAAAAAATAAGAGCTATCAATTGCTGTATTTGCAATGGATAATACAATTCTCAAGATTGCAATATTACCCTATGCCTTGTTTCCAGGATGGTAATTTAAAACCTTCCCAGATTCAAATTAATAATATAGGCTTTTGCAATGGGTGGTTATAAGGCCAAGAAAAAAACACAATTTCGTCTCAGAAGACCATGCACATTTTGTTAAAATTGGTCTTTTAGTGCATTTTTTTAGGTTTTTACTTACTTGAAAGATTTTTAAAAAATTTCAGAAAAAAAAATTCAGCGCAAAGTGGCCGAAAAAATACAAGCGGGTCATTAAATCCCGCATTTCGTATCCCCCCACAAAAAATGGGCCATTCTCAGTCACATTTTTTACCCCAAAACAGTAAGTTTTGATTTTAACCCAATGCTGTTTTGACCAATTTGTTAAGTACTTTTTGGTATAATGAGTAACCAAAAATAATGTTTCCACTTTCGCCAGATTGGTTATTTTGTCATGAGGGGCAAATAAAGTCTGGTCACGTTTGTCACCTCAGACAAAAAGGAGTTTTTAGAATTCTAACTTCATCTGTAAAATTCTGTGATTATTTAAGTACTCACATTCTTAATTAGGTTGAGTTCAGAAAGACATTGGTACTTTGTCATTACAACAATTAATCAAAAGTAACAAGCAGACTATACTTGGTAAATAACAAATTTATATCACTAAGTACAGTCACATGCAGGCCCGTACGCAGGGGGGTGTGGTCGCACCCCCCCCCCCAAATTCCACAAAAGGGAAAAAAGTCCAATTTTTGCCAATTTTTTTGATAAAAAGGTCCAAAATTTAGAGGAAATATTATGAAAAAGTCCACTTTTTGGGGATCAAATGTTCAAAACGTCCAAAAAAGGACCATTTTAGGGGGGTTAGGTCCATTTTTCCAAAAAAGGTCCACTTTTTCGAAGACCCGCACCCCCGTAAAAAAATCCTGCGTACGGCCCTGGTCACATGTGTGACATTGGTGGTTACGTGTGTGACATCTCCATTGACTTATATAGCACAAAATTGGTGACCATTGTTAATGTGCACCAAAAACGAAGTTGTAATAAAATCTTGTGTATTTCCATATTCTCAACTATTTCAAACACTTTCTCAACTATTTCAAACACTATTATTGAAATAGTGCAATCGGCCCAAATTTGGCAAACTTCAGGCCCAAACTTTAATCAAAAGACATTTTCACAAGGTTGGTAGGCGGGATGGAAAATCCAATCAGGGGTAGATTTCACAAAAACTTACTATGCATCATAAACCCATCTTAAGTCAAACGCATCACAAGTAATAGGGATCTCTAACAGTACTTACGATGCATTTGCTTACGACCCGGGGGGGGGGCACTTGTATTCCAAGGTGGATATCATGCTTGTGTACAAAAACGCGTAATAGGGTCGTTTTTTGAGATCGGACGATGTACGCGCGTACATTGTTTAGGGTATCAAAATCATCAAAAATTCAAAATTAGGGTATGCTTTTCATGTCGAAAAATGCATGTTTAGGGGGTGATATTTTGAATAATTGTAAAAAAATGCTGGAAAGTAGTGGGTTTTGTCCATTTTCTCCTGATTTCACATGGTAGATTCTCCGAGTGATTTAACCGTTTTCAATCTTATTTTAGCTTATTTTCTCTAAATAGCCTTTATAATTAGGAGTTTTGGATTTCGCGTGTTAATCTACACTGACTGGTCATTACAAGTATATGTGCATAGGAACGGAATTAGGGTTTGTCTCTACTTTATATCAATCAAAACAAGGTTTTGAATATTTAGTCCGGGTTTTAGTTCAATGAAATGGCTGGATTTGCAGGGAAAAAATGTCAACAATTACAACATCCGACAAGACTCATTAATTCCAAAGAAACAGGAACAACTTTAAAAAGACTTGAAATTTAAATGTAATGGATTTAAATATTAAACTTAGGCCCAAGATAATGCGCAAATTGATGCTTTTACACATAAGATTGAAATAAAATACACGAAAACTTCAATGAAATCATGTGTAAATATTTCCTTTATCAGGGCAAGAGATTGTAACTTGTTTAGTGTATGGTCAGAGGGTGTTTTGAATCAATCCCATGATGCATAGCAATGTGCCTATACCGTACTGTACTAAACACATGTCAGTACTTAGGGATAAAAAGTGTTCCAAAAGTTTAAGAACCACAAGACATTTCATAATCATGCCAAAAATTCCCTGAGTACTACGCTTTTGTAGGCTTAAAATGAGCGTTTTAAAGTCCGAGTTTTTATGTGTTAAGAATAGGATTTTTATGTGATCACATGACCCTAATGAGGTGAAATTTCCCAAAACTGGTGGATTGTGGGATTGACTCAAACAACCCTCTGGTGTATGGTTAACGGCACATGTATTTTATAAATGTACTCGTTTAGGGTAGCAAAATGATGTCAAAACATTTATTTAGGGTGTATTTTTAGACATGCAAATTACTCTTCTTTAGGAAGTAAAATTAAACCAAAACAAAACCTTGTTAAATGCATAAGCAAATCACCAAAATATGTGCTTATGGTGTTTTTCTTGCCAAGTGGAATACGCGCTTAGGGTATATTTTTGGAGGCCATACACGAGCATGATATCCACCTTGAAATACAAGTCCCCCCCCCAAAAAAAAAAAAAAAAAAAAAAAAAAAAAAAAAAAAAAAAGTACTGATCACAAACTTGCATTTTAAGAGCGTTTCATCTCTAACGATCCACATGGCAACCTGTACAAAAACTTCCAATGGGAGCAATGCACTTGTGGGAGCTACTGGTATCTCTCTTGGTTGAAAATCTCTTTGTGAAATATCCACCCAGGACCTACCTGTGGTTGTGGAACAGTGCCACAGACAATGGAACAGCTCTTGGTCTGCCACGCAGGGGCAACAATGCACCGACAATGACCTTTCAAATTCAGTGAAGCAGGCAGACGTACCCATCTCTGGCTAGATCATAGTTGAGAACCAATGTGTTGGATACGATAAGAATTCATCAGAGCATTCAATAGACAAAGCCCTCTTCTTTCCATAATCAATGTTTTAAACATATCATTTATTAGCACCAGGCCTGTACGTGGGGGGGGAGGTGCTGGGGTGACGGTAGCACCCCTCCAAATTGCACAAAAGGGGAAAAGGTCCACTTTTTGGTGAATTTTTTGCATAAAAGGTCCAAAATTTAGAGAAATTTTGACAAGAATGTACACTTTGGTGATGAGATGTTCAAGAAGTCCCGGTCCACTTTTACCAAAAAGGTCCACTTTTTCGAAGTCCCCACACCCCCAAAATAAATCCTGCATATGGCCCTGATTAGCACATTCAATAGAATCATACACACTGGATGTTTTAAATAGTTCAATATATTTTATTGTCAAAAGTTTTAGAGAATTTACCAACCAAAGCTTGATATTTTCAGGATTGTGGGAAAGTACAGTCTTCAGTCTCATTTGTAATGATATTTTGTGAGAAATAAAGGAAATCTTTTTTAACACATGCTTGTTATATTATCTTACTATTGTGTCAAATGTCTTCAAACCTTAAACAATCTTATTTAAAAGAACATAAATGCTAAGTTTTATCTATCATAATGTTACATAAGTTTAGAATTTACTCTAGAGGGCAACAAAAATAAAAAAAAACTGTTCCACAGGCCCAAATGACCGCGATTTGGCATTTGGTTAATTCTAAAAAATGCTATATGCATGTAAAATCTGCAGTTTTGGCAAATAATTGATTGGCTTAGATTTTTAAATAGAAGCAAAGAGGGAGGAAATATTGAAATTATGCAGGTTGTACTGGTGTTCTAGTGTTGCTGGTCTTGCAGCAAAATTCTTGCCCAAGTCTTGGGGGAAACCCACGTTCGAGTCTCCGGTGCAGCGATTTATTTTATTCAGATTTTACTTGAATACTATTGGCATGATGATAAAAGCATTTAGGACTGTGTAGTAATTATCTTTGACTGATGAGAAAAGATGATCCTAACATGTTGGCTGGAAATGTTAGCTGATCATGTTTATAATTCTCCAATTGGTATGTGTTGCTCCCCTCAGTGGGAAAATTAAAGCAGCACTGGCACATTTTCATAAAATATGAAATTTCTTCAGTTTGCTCGCAAATGGTAGTCTAGGCCATTGGAAGAATAGAGAATATTTAACACATAAAAATAACATACCCAAAAGCAGATAAGGACATTAATAAGAGGCTAAAGACAAAACTTAAGTTTGCTGTGACTTTAATCAACATATTTGTCTATTACATGAATATCATAGACTCGTACTCATTGATATTAAAACCACAAAAGTCACAGACCGGTCAAACAAGGTACATGCCGTGAGAATCAACTCTGGCATGTTTTCTTGTAAACGCCATTTCCGCGTCGTCTGCTGAATTAATGTCGCCGGTGACATTAATTATAAAATCATTCTGCTTACCCATAAGCGTGCTGATTTGGACTTAATAATTTCAGGTGATGGCTAATGTCTATAAATACTTTATAACCATGCAAAAATAAAAAATTTTAAAAATCTAGAGGGTGCCCTATTTTTCAAATGTGCCAGTGTCTTTAATTTCTATATACCGTGTGAGTCAAAAAACCCTACATTTAAAAAAAAGATAAGAACATCAAGACGGCTAGTGTAAGACCACAGTTTACATTGGATCAGCACGTTTTCATGGTTTTAAACCTACAACGAAATTTGGGAGTCAAAAGTGAAGCCATAGAAGGTTTTGTAGCTTGAAAAACAAGTGCAATTTAATTTTAAGTTTTAAATATTTTATTTACAGAAAACTTAAGTAAATAGTTCTCGCAATTTATGGACGCTGAGTTTGTGCAACATAATTACCTCAGTGATGTAAAACACAAATCTCTGCTCAATTTCATTTTAATGAACTGAAACATTGATATGGACTGATTTTTTTCAATAGGCAACTCTTTATTAATAGATCAATGGTAATGTAATTTTTTGAAAATACTTATAATTATGTTACACAGTAGACCATTTTATTCAAACTGATGTTTTTGTCAAGAAGAAAATACCAACTGACGTTACATGTGTGAATTGTATTTGCTATAATAATGGTATACGTCGGTGTCAGTCTCCGTATTAAATGGCTAAAAGTGGCCATAGTGTAGGCTCAGGGGTTCGTGTACATGACTCTTTTAGAAATTAGCCATGCATTTTCTTGTTATATATGCAAAGTCCTTCAAAAAAAGTTTGGGTACAATTAAACAGAGCACATCTGTGATTGGCTGGTTGACTCCCATAGATGCCAATTGGCTAATGTAATCAAACTCAATATGAGGCATCTATAAATGATATATTTTAATTTCTGTGGAATGTATCAGTACTATATCATCTCATGGACACAATTCATTGCCCTTACTTGTGGTATATTTGTAAAAAAGATCATCCAGTGCTTAGTTTTAACCCAAAATCTTTGCCAATTTGGGAGCATATCAAATTTCTAAGACTTATAAATACCCATTATTGTAAGCAAGTAAAGCTATAGCTTGCTCATTAAGTGCTCTATCCATGCTTTAAATTGTTATTTAAGGGCCCTGTATGTTACTCATAGGACCAAATGTAACCAAATATCAACCCTACCCTAAGCGAAAGGTAAAGGACATTTTACAAAAATGGACATCTACTAAAGTAAATATAAAATAAATTTTATCTTTTTTGTCTCTGTTTGAATGTTACTGGCAATTGCTTGACATACCTTGCTCTGAATTGTGCTTTTTGTATACATTAACCTTAACAATAATATTTCTTGCAAAACTTTGCCATTATGAAAACATCTCAAAGTGTGTCAGCTTAGAAACCATCCAGTATTGTTGGTCCCCCGCCAACTTAGTTG